>JAVCKT010022322.1:31387-49874 GCA_032273925.1 Rhynchotus rufescens
CACTCACTGGCAAGTGACTGTTTACTCATTTAGATTTCCAGGTCTTTATGCATTCGTGCTGATTCAAAGGAAATGCAGTGAATGCTTTAGGTGGAATCCAAGTAGACTAAGTGTGGATTGCTTATAAGTTAACATGGACATCAATGCTATTTACATAGACTCTTAAATTTCATGCACACATGTACATATGCATGCATGAAGTGCATAATTTTATAAATGTTTGTTATTTAGATGTGTGTGCATGTGTACAGTGTTACACGTGCTAATATTAAAAATCTGTATTAAAGCTGAAGAATGTAAACCTGACAATTCTGGTTTACATATTATTTGAAGCTGATGGGTGGGTGACTGTGACTTTTCCTTTTAGTTTGTATTTATCCCCAAAGCGTATTAAAGAGACAGTTTCCCTTCATTTCTGCTTTGAATGTGTCTAGTGCCCTCAAGTGAAACCACTGACTCACTCTCCTTCAAAAGCCTCTAGTGATCTTTAATTCAGGAAACTACATGTAAGAGAAAATTCTTGGCTTTGCTCTCTTGGATCCAGTTAAAGTAAAAATCCTCTACCATAAGACTGTCTTCTAATAACATTCCAAGAAGTGACTTTCTTTTTATTGTTTGGTCTGCCATATTTTGTAGCTGAGTGTTTTTCCCTACATCTACTTCACAGAATTAGAGTAAAGCTGTTCTGTATGCTATAGAACATGTCAAACACACCTCGGATGTGGCTGCTACGAAGCACTGCTGCAGGAAAGCCAGACTGGCCACGTCTTCCAAGTCATACTTGATTCCTCTAAATTCCACCACTCGTTTCCCCAGACCTTTGCCAGAACTGGGAGAATGAAATATGCCTTGTGTATTCCAAAATTTCTCTAAGAGAAAAATAATTAAGAAGAGTTGAAAAAAATACATAGCTATTTTTTGTACAATAACAAAACAATACTAATCTCCCACTTTTACATCAGTTACAATAGCACACTGGTTTTAGTGTTGCATTGACTTGTGGTTCTCAGTTTGTTCTGCTTTCTTGTGTATGAGAAAGAGGGATAAATAAGAAACTTCCAAGAATAATCCTTTACTGAAATATTTTTCCCTTAAATCTGATGGAAGTCTTGTTACAATTCTAAAAGGAATTGGAAGGAGCTGTACCATGCAAATTCTACAGTACTTCCTACTTACTGATGGCAACAATATCTTTCCCTCTCCTATTTAGACCAGTAATATAAAGATGCCAACTAAAACAAATTCCTCTCCTAACACTAGAACCACCTGAATATCCCATTTCATGTATTATCTAATGAACGTTTGTTAATAAAAAAAAAAACTTTTTTAAAAAAGATTGATTATTTGTTGTTATTGTTTTTCTTTTGAGGGGCTATTTTCTTGACACATCTCTCCCTAACTTTACTACCCAGCCAGCCATGCATACATGGAACGATCCTTCGGGGAGAGTCAGTAGAAAACTCAGTATTTCAGCTCGTTATTTTTGATTCAATTAATAGAAACCAGATGCCAGGTTTGAAACATTTCTCCTGCCTTTCATAATGAAGACAAGTGAAGATTGGCCATTATGTTTTCTATGCATAGAGAGGAAAGCCTAAAAATAGCTTCAGCAGAGAAACATTATTTAAAACCTTATTTCTTCCAGGCTGTGTTTGTTTATTGGATAACAACCCTTGCTGTAGAGCAGCTTGCCGGAATAAAATACACAGATTCCATGAGCCGAGCCCTAAAAGACAACCAACAAAAATGAATCTCTGTTGGTTCTGCCAGGGTATAAACACAGCAGTATGCAGCTCGTGTCCTAAAACTTATAGCTTAAATACTCAAGAAAGACAATTGCAGAGTGTACATAGAATAATCAGCATGATCAAGGAAAACATGTTAATTCCAATTTTGTCTGTGCATTTACTGTTTCTAACTCAGGTAATACCTTAATTTTATTTCTCTTTTCTCTTCCCTCAAGAACTAATGTTGAATCAAAGGGGTTTTTTTTCCCTTAAAATAAAATGATGGGCAAGTGGGACTTATATTGCCTAAATTCAGACATTGATAATCAAGATGTGGACAGCTGGTCTAGACACCCCAGCCCCCTAAATGCCCAAGGGAGGGAAACAGACACACTTCAGGGAGCAATTCATTAGCCCTATTTTAAGCATCCGCTTTAGGGTGAGTGAATCAGACATTCACATCAGCGAGCGTTTTTCTCCAGAGGGAACCCAGATGACTAGTTCAAATGGGGACGCTGAGCGTGAATTTGGTTGTTTTTCTCTGTAGGCATCCACCGCTGTGAAAATCCTCAGGTGGGAGTCCAGGATAGGGACACCTCTGGTCTGGTGCAAACTGGTGCTTCCTACATTCTGGGTAGCTCCTACATCTCCTGCCTACTCCAAGCCGCTGGCAACCTGTTGTGCACTGCTGGGCAGGGAGCATGGGCTCACCCAGGGGAACAGCCAAATGCATAGGCTGCTTGTCTGCTTTCTGCTAGCTAAGATTGAGAGCGAGAGAGGATTAACTAAAAAGAGACAGGGAAGGCAGAGGAGGGAGAGGAAGAGTGAGGGAGAAACAAGTTCTTAGTGTCGACCTTCCCCTAGAAATTCAGGCCTGTCATGGTTGTCTCCCTGGGCAGAAGGGCTTTGAGCGTTAGTGAAGAGCTTACAAAATAAATACTAAAAAAACTGGAACAGTGGAAAAGTTATTTTTTGGGGGAAATGCAATGGAAAACCTTGCATGACCTTGTCAAAACTAGGAGAACATTTCTGTGGACACCCATGGCCTGATAGCTCACCCCGGTTGTATAATCACCCCGTTCACGTTTGTTACAGCAATTGGACTACTCCATCAGCAAATACCTCATATCCTTGAAATGGATGAGTATGACATGTTTTGAAATATGGAAAATGCCAATAGGTTAAACATAATTCACCTAGAACTAATAAAAAAGAATTAAAATAATCTGCATCTAATTTACATGCCACTAATTTACATATTAATTAAGTTCTAACCTGCCAGAAGACAGCGGGGAAATTGATCTCTCACAAGTACTTACTGGGAAAGCAGATTGAAGACTGAACTGAACTTAAAGAGAAAACAGGGCAAGACATTCATCATATGCAGCCTGAATTTAAAAGCTACCGATTTTGTAGGGAAAAATGCACTGGCCACTGTGCATCAGTCCTTACCCAATTACATGGAGACTCCACAACCATCAGGAAGAAACTCACCTTGTGCAAGGTGAAGAACTGCTTATAAGCTGATATCTATAATAAATCCCATATATCTCCAGGGAGACTTGGACATGCTGTTGTCATTTTAAAAATAAATAGATTATAGAGAGAAAAGTGAAAGTGTAATCCAGAAATTCTAGCTTATCTTGTTCCTGAACTTCATGGTTATTGTACAGTTTATTATAAATAGTTGCCAACAATGCTGGCACTGGGCATTACACTGGACTCTGGACATTGTATTTGTGCATGTGTGTGTACATGTATGTAAATACAGTCAGAAAGATGAGCTTAAAATAATGACAGATTTTGGAACTAAGATGCCCAAGGAGGTCAATTACAGCATCCCATTCCTCAGAAGCAGGTACAGTGTATGGAGGCATACAAGAAATATTGTTAATTAATTCACCAATATAAAATAGTATATGCAGTGCATACCTCTTCAGGTTATTTAGGTTTAACAGAGACATTCTGTCTATCAGCAGAATATTACTTACATCATCATTTAAAAAAAAAAAAGTATGAGTCCTTGGTTCACAAAAGGCAAAATCTGAAAAGTTAATCATGGGATCTTCCCTCTACAGATTCACCCAGTGCCAACTTGGAAGTCATTCGTGTAAAAAGAATTTCTAAATGGTCTGGAGTCATGTGCTCTCACAAGTTTACAAAACTTGCTTGAGGTTTTAGCTGAAGTTTTCCATGTGGTTCAGAGTGTCAGACTACCTGACCACTCATTTTTTAAATTCTATTGAGAGTGGGCTAGCTGCTTCTGAAATAACAGGGACATTTACTTATTTCCAGGGAAAAAGAGATTAGGATGACTTCTTTAATGTGGTTGCATGCTTTGTAGTAGACTAAAATTAGCATGGCAACAGATATACACATCTATTTTAAGAAATATATGAGTTTCCTTTTCTATGCAGTCATCACTACCCTTTTTGACAGAAGTGTAACTCCAGTCATCTTTAAAATGGAACTATCTTAACAAAAGAAAGCCAAGGAAAAGCAAGTCTCCTTTTTTTTCCCCCCCTTGCAAAAGCACGTACTGCATGAACCAATGCTATGGAGGCAGATGCAGTCAGTACAGAGAGAAGCAAAGACAACACTTAGAGGAGGCAAACTCTACAAAAAATCCAATATCCTTAGTACTAATAAGTAGTCCCCCTGGTATAAACAATGCACAAAGACCTCTCACTTTTTCCTGACTATTATTACCAGTCATTTTTTGTCCACTCAGAGACTTAGCAGCCCACAGAGCTGGCCTTTTCATGTGAATGCCAACCGTTCTTGGTCATGACCTGTAATACATGCAATATATATTTTAATTTCAAGCAAACTTCTGAGGCACATCTAACATTGCCCCAGGTCTTTTCATAGTAATGAAGAGACATTTAAAAACATTTTTAAGAACAGAAGCACAATCCCAATGACTCCTTCGTTCCTGGTACTGCTTTACCTGGTCAAAAAACAAGAGAGGGAAGAAGGAAGTCTGGAAGACTGACTTAGCTGTTATCACCTGCAGGAGTACACTGGGACCCTGGGACCTCATGTATGAAGGAAATGGATTAAGCGAGTTGTACAGACATCAACATGCACAGATGGACTAGAGAATAACATGTATTTCTTTGTTACTTGCAGAATGTATAAGTGTATGTATCGGGAGAGTGAGAAGGTCACAGGGAGCTACTTCAACCCACTTGTTTTGCGATGATATGTAGTTTACAGGAAGGGACTAAATTAAGGAACTAGTTTATTAAGGACTCCTCATGCTAAGGAGTGTCACACTCCTGCCTCCCTCTGTAGCCTTTAATTTCAGACTATAATACCAGATAGGTCAAGTTACTTGGTTAGTTGCCATAATGAGAATAGCCATTGCTTCAGGCACTGGTGACATAGACCACTATGGGTTTCATGTACTTCATTTAGTCAAATTATGTTGGCCTTATGCTGCATAAAATCCCACTGAAACAATTAACTGACCATGAACCAGGTCAGTGACTTTGGCTAAAAGTGTATAAGAATGTAACAGTGGGAAGGAAAAATGTCCATCAAGCCCAGTAGATTCCAACAGTCTTCAGCACTGTTTTTTGTTGTTGTTGTTGTTGTTTGTTTGTTTATTTGTTTTGTGGATGCTTAGGAAAGGATTTAAAAATGGGCTAGAAAGGCTGATTCTTCTGGAAAATCCTCTGCACTTAACAGCTACTTCTTGAGCCAATATTGAGGTGTAAAGATGGAGGGCCAAAGATTGTAACACTGCACTAACTTGTGGTGTCTAAAAGGCAGCAGTGCTATTCTGAAAAGCTGGATCAACTTCTGTAGACTTTAAAGTATCTACACTTCACTAACATCTATTGGAGTTACTCATTTATTCACCTTTAAGGATTGGGCTCCAGTAGGGTTTTATACTACTTCCAAGCTAAGACCCTACAATATCTGTTACCACTTAGAGCAATTAGAAATGAGTTTTCAAGTAACTGCTAACCCTGTGGTCTCAACCCCTGAGAAGATCTAAAGGGAGAAACCAGAGAAGTGTAATAGAAACTTGGAAGTATGTTGAACTCACACAGTTTGGGGAAGTAGTTTGCACAAATGTTGACATAGACTACTGACTAACAAGTAGTGTCTTTTAGTGTCCTGGAGCCCTTGTTTGTTAAGGGGTGCTTAAGGCTGCCTAGAATCAGCTGTGCTATCCTTGGCTAAAAGTAGTCTTGGGAGTAAAGGAACACAGGAGTTTTATGCAGATTGCCCAGCTCTCTAGGAGACTTACTTTGTTTTCTGCCCTCTTCTGAAGGCAGAAGAGGGCTTCCTACTTTACTATTGCAAAGTAGCCCCTCTGTCAAGGGCTTTCTGGGTCCTCAGTTCTGCCTGTTTCCCTGACTGCCCCAGAATACCTGGTTTAATGGTGGCACGTCACCCAGTACATCTGTAATAGATATAGCAACTCAGCGGGCTTTGAGTCTAGAAGAAAGAGCTGATGGCCAGAAGGCAATGTGAGGAATGGATGCACTCAACATATCCCTGGGAGGATGTGAAGTAAAAAGCAGCAGCTTATATCCACAGCTTATCATATCTAATCCTGTATTTGTTAATGTGCTGTCAAAGACTAGCTAACACTAGACACATATTCTGGACAGAGCATTTGGCATGTAAATCAGCACAGCTCTCAGATGATGTTGGCCAAGGCAAGTTCTGTTTCTGGAAGTGGGAAAACAGCTGCCACCCATGGTGGGGGGAAGGAAACATCAGGCTATCCACATTATTTGAATAGTTTCTGTACTGTCAACAGCTGGTGATGTCTGTTCATAGCCAATGGGCCGTTGGGTCTACTTTGGGTCTTCATTTCCCCCAGTCAGACCCTGATGGATGTGTAGTCAAGGGCTCAGTTCTGCACACTGGTCTTTGGAGTCACAAGAAATATGTTTTCAAACAACCCAGGAAAAGCAGGAAGTAATCAAATAAAACAATCTTTCCTGTGTGCATTTTGCCTCCTTGAGGAAAAAAAACAAACAAAAAACCAAAAAAACCCAAAAAGACCACCTTATTCTACTCCAGATTCAGCCACTTAAGATCCCAGTTCTTCTAGGTTTTCAGGGGATATGCTAGGAACTTTTCTTTGTTTGTATCCACGGTGTTCAATAGGTCTTCTGAGTTTCACTCCAGGGAGTAAAGCAGAAAAAGAAGAGGTTTGTCTGAACTAAACTCACCTTATTATCCACCTGGGTCTGCAAGTGAAAGCTTCTCACTCTCTGTGCTTGTACATGGGCTTTAGCTGCCATTGATGACATTGAGCAGACTCTGCCGAGCATGCCTGCTCAAAGACACTTGGATGCAGTAACACTACGGCATGCCCTGCATTATAAAATAATGAGATTTTCTATTAGAGTCATTTTGCCCATGGGAGAAGTTTGGAAACCTTTCCTCCGGCCTCCTACAGCCACATAACTATGTCATTCTTTCAAGAACAAGACACTTTCCTATTTTGGCCACCTGGGGACATGCACCAGACAGAAAGGGCATGCCTCACTATTCAGCACATACTGTCTGGCTACCGGAAAGGAACTATGCTCAGTCCTGTGAAACAGAAGCTATTTCAGCTTCATAAATATGAAGAAGGCAAAGCATCGTTCTCTGGTGAGAATTATTCTTGTTTATTTGGAGCCTTGTTTATGCAAAGCCGATCTTCTCTATTCAGATCTGGCTGACCCAAACTCATGCCTTTCCAGTAAGACCTTGCACACACAGAATGAGAAGCCAAGCACAAAGTTTGCATGAAATTATACTGCAGCCCACTGCAACTTGCTCTGGCCAGATGAGTCCCTTAATATGTGAGGGAAATATGAAATAAGTTTAAAGCAGTGTGCACACGTTTTCTGGTATAAACTGCGATGACTCATTTCCATATGAGACTCTGTTTAAAGCAGAATAAGGTTGCTTTAATTTCAAAAGGTTCTTCCCAATGTGAGTGGCTTTGTCCTCATATTTAACAGAATGAGACCAGTGAAGCCTTGTCCCTGAACTGTGCTTTCCTGAGGGACATCTGGGCCTTTATTTCAGTAATGTTTCCTTGATGAAGAAGAAGCTACATCTGCAACGTGAAAGATGGGAGATGTGGCCTAGACAATGCTGGCTGAGGTGTGCTGAAGGCTGCTGGAGGTGCAGAGCAGCCAGTTTTGGCTCTGACAAGCCAGGTGAGAATTTCCTCTGCCAGCCCAAGGGTTAGGAGTGCTCAAGGCAATAGGAGCTCGGTGTAGCTTGTGGTAGTCACAAGGGCAGAGCTCTGATTTCTGTCCCCTTGGCCATCACTGGGGACTGTATACAATATACACCATACTTGTATCAAGGCTGGGGTGGCACAGAGAAATCACAACAAAATGGGGCTGTAGAGACTCCCAGGTGGCCCTTTCCTCTCCTGTCCTGAGCAGGACTCCACTGTGGGTTGATGTTGGGCTTTGGCCTCAGAGACAAGCGTTTTGATTTGAAATCTGTGCCATGAAAAGGAGTTGCACAAAAGGCAATTTAGCATTGAGGGAAACTTCTAAACAAGGGCAAGAACACTTACCCTTATTCTGTCTCTATTCACTCATTGCAACATCACCTATAGATTGCATAGGCTGTAAGGCTATGGCGCGTCATGCTTCACATCTAACAATCTCCTCTTTCGTCAGAGTATCTCAGAACGGATGTGACTGGGACACTGCAAGTGCAGTGACCAAACTCCTGTCTCCACAGGTGTTAAGCACAGAGGGAAGAGCACACACCATGTAAGGGACCTGGGGAGGGCCTCCACTAGCCTTTTTCAGTGTCTCCCTACAGCTCAAACAGCTAAGATGGTGTCAAATCATTTTGCTTGATACTTTGCAGTTTTCCTGCTTGTTGGTCCTGAAGAGGGTACCAACCCGTAACTCTGTTGTCCTACCAGGTCCTCCAGAGCAAACTGCAGGTATAACCTTTCAGGAATGCAGATGGACATTGCTGTTAAGGTTTCTAACCCTGTTTTATGTGATCAGACAAATAAAACAATCTGATTAAAAGGCGATGAGACTTCTCCATTGTTGCCAATCCCAGAAAGCCTCCCTTTCCACAAGGACACACCGAAGCCACATTGCCTCTGGGGCCAGGCACCTGTTTGCCACACAGGCAGTGCAGAAACAAGTGGGCACAAACCCTGGACCACCAGAGAGGAGGTGCCTGGGGAGCTGGGACTGGCATCACCACGTCTTGCTAGACAGGGAGGTCCGAGAGGAGGACTCGTCTGTCTGCTTCTTTTGGGAGGATACAAAGGAAAATCCTGGTCACTCTCCAGACTGACTTTGCAGGTCTTATGCAGGTGGTGGCTGTCTTTGGGAACAAGTTGTTCTAATTAAGAACACTGTTACACTTCAAAGAGTGCAAGAACTGGCACCGTTGCCTGCATGTTCCTTATAAAACTAAAATAAAATTAATAGAATTCCAGTGTATTATCTGGAAAATCTGTTCGATGAAAACATGTCACTTTTCCCCTTTTTCCTTTTTTCCTTCTCTGGCTTTTGGATATTGGTCTTCCTCAGGACTGCTCTTCTCCCTGGAGCAGTCCTAGCATGGCAGTAGTGCAGTGCCACATCCTCTGGTCCTCGGACCAAGGCGGCGATGCTGACAGGCAGCCCGCCACCTCCTCATTTGTTGCTAGGGGAACATAGGAAGACGTGCTATAATTATAGCAATAAAGTGTGAGAGACAGCCAGCAAGAGATAGGCATTCGTCACAGCTCCTGCTTTATTTTTATTTCATTTATTGCTTTATAAATCATCCACAGGAGGCATCCAAAACATGTCGCATGCCACCAGATAACTGAGATGTAACTAGGACCTTTTGTGCACAACAACCAGCCACTTTCTAAAGGCAGTGGAGTGACAAAAAATGGTAAACTATACACCTCATCACTGTCACTGCCATCTCCCCACACACAGAATCAGGTCTCAACAAGGGAAGCAGGTGGGATGTGCCTCTGGAGCCCGTGCTTGGCTCCCTATCATGCCATGAGGTCCACATGTCTTGGCAGTGGACCTTGCTGCCTGCCCAGGGCACAGCCCGTGTGGCGCAGGTGGCCCATCCTTTATCACTGTGGGAGCCCAAATTTCGCACAGCAGCCTCTGTTTGAGCTTGGACTGCAAGGGAAGGAGAGCAGGCAGCCTGCAGCACCCCAGCCCACTGCAGTCTCACCAGGGAATCCTCTCCAGCCTTCTGTTTTATTGAATAAACAATTAATTTCCCGATAGTATTAATCACTATCCATCAGTCTTTACAACAGCATGTTTATCCTCTGACTGAGAACACATCCTTTCTGAAATAATACAACTTACTGCTGCAATACCTACCCTTCTGAGCCACTTCATGCAAGCTACAAGGCAGCACTGAGTGGGAGCAGCTTGAACCAGTCTCATGCAGGTAGGCACCTGGATTAGCAGGACTGTAGCAAAACATGTGCCAAAAGGAAGGAGAAAGAAAAAGGAGAAAGAGTTTAGAAGGCAATTATAGATAGTTAACAATTAGTGGGTTAAATAGGAGCTGCTTACTCAAAAAGCATTATAACTCACAAAGCAGTGGTTGAGTTTGCACCGTGATAGGAACAAAGAATACTTTCAGCACTTGAAAGCCAAGCACAATCCTCTGCTGCGCTTGTAACTGTGAGGGCACAAATCACTGCTGTGATTACAGTGTGGGTTAAGAGCAGGTAATGCCATTCACCCAGACTGAGCTGCGCCACTGTCCTGGCTGGGCTTGAGATGGGCTTCAAACTGAGGAGTGCTCCTCCCTGGCCTGCAGTGGCGATGGGGGCATGTGCATGGGGACCATCGCACCGATGGACTGACATATAAATGAGTGTACTGCATCTATACCATTCTGACACTGCTGTGGATAAGTTGAAGTCAGTGTAGTCCGGAAAAGAAAAAAAGGCAAAAATTAAGCCTTGGCTCCAAACTGGAAATATGCAACATCTATCAACTATCTATTGACTATTTGGTCAGATCAAATCTGAGGTCAACAGGTAGAGCCCTGCTGATTTTGCTGAAGTTGCAGATGGCCTTTCAGCCTTGCCATATGGCTATGTTTTCAGTACGTGCATATATGTCTGTCCTTATTACAGGAAACAAGAAAGGTCAAATGATCTCTGCTCTAACTCTGCCAAAGGCAAGCAGCGCTGCAGCACGGCATCTAGCTGCATTCCCTCGGGAGCAAGTGCACTTGCTACTGCCCATTTCTCCTATTGGCAAAATGCATATGTATGTACACACACAGCACTTAATTACTGGCTTTACTGAAATGTGTCAGCACAATGGACTTCTCCCAAATTCCTTTTCACTTACTCATGCTGAATGCTTGGGGTGCAGCTCTTATAAACAGTTTGCATAATTTCACATGCACCACGAACACATTGCACATTTTAAACAGCATGAATTGGACCGGAGAGTTGCTGAAGTTAAACAAAGCTGGCAAATGACAAAGAAATGGACACGATTTAGCAAAAATGTCCCTAAAGGGCAAAATTTACCATGTGGTGAAAGTTTCCACAAGCATATGACTCTGACTCCTGGGGTTTCAGCTATTAATCATGCCCCTCAAGATAAGACTTTCCTCCACGGACCCCCCTCTACATGTTAAAACTTTGTCTATCATTCATAAGACTGAAAATTTTGCATCCTGTTAAGGGCGTATGAAATCACCTCTGTTCTCTGGCAAGCCCTGACTCTCTCTGCCTTGTCCCTGACCTATACAACATTTTTTCACAGATCACTAGTTTCTCGGAGCCCTTACTTTTGGCGAAGAGCGCAGCCCCACCTGCGCTCCACGCTGAGCATTCGCTGCTTTCACTTCTCCACCCAGGGCCAGCTCAGAGCAACAACAACAGCCCGTAGCTGGAACACATCAAGTTTCAAGCTGGAGCCAGCCCCGGTCCCTGATTGAGCCAGTTTCTAGGGCAGTTAGGAGAAATTTCATAGTGGCAGTGTTGTGAGCATGTGCCTGTGCCATGATGCACAGTTAGGGCTCATCAAGGCAGGTGGTAGTGATGGCTCTTCTGCCTCCTCTGTCTCAAGGGAACCCTCCTGAAAAGCTATAGGGGAAATTACTTCATTTAACAGAAGATAAACACAGAAAAGCTGTTGAACCTTTAGCACCCATTTATGTGCAACACCCTCCAATGGGTTTATTTAAGCACGGATCAGAGGACTGTGATCAGAGGACTCCTGATCAAAGGACTGTGGACTCCTGCCTCCAGGAGCTGCTCTGTTTGCCTAGATCAGACATGCAGGACTCTGCCCAAAGAGATCTCTGCCAGGGCATCAAGGCATGGGATGCAGCAGATGTCTGCACAAGCACAATGTTTGTCCAGGCATGAGCAAATAGCGATTTGAAGGCGAATTGCAGTAAAAAGGTCCATTCTTCAGCCTTTCAGTACATCAACCATTCAGGAATGGAGGATCTTAGGTAGGAAAAGAGACACAGACAGTGTTCCTCGTGTCTGATGAGGACCCGTGTCTGAAGAACTTCTTCCACCTAGAATAAAGAGCACAATGGTTCAGTTTGTTCTAATCTTTACATTCTTTGTGACTGATGGTTTGAAGTGTCTTTTATCACTGAAGAAAGGGATGATGAACCTAGAGTGCTCTCTTAGCTGGCATCATGAAATACGTTTGGGGACGTTCATATAAGATCTGTATACAGAGGAGTTAAAAATCACATATGCCAGTGTGATGTCAACGGGCACTCCTGAAGACCTGTGAAAAAAATATAGTCCATCTCTTGATCTCATAAATTATATATATTTTTATTTATATATATTTATATATTTGACCTTCAATAGCATCTCAAAGGCTCATATTTTCTCAGAAACTGCTTTTACTATTCCTCTTTCCAATTATAAGTACAATTCAATGTGGTAATTTTTGTTCTGAAGCACCCTGGGCCATTTTGAGCAAGCAAGACCAACGCTGATTGAATTCAGTCATGAAGGAGAAGCAATTAGTGGCATAAAATAATTTCAGAGTTCAGAAATCTTTCATATCTCCGCATAAATAGGAAAAAAAAATTATCCAGGATTGACCTTCCCAAGAGGTTTTCAAATTGTATTTAGCAGACAGAAGGAGAAGTTTCAGGTATCGTTTCTTTGTGACGGAAATTGTAATTGCATTTACTCATTTACCTGTGGTGATGATCATTCATCATCATGATAGTGATGAAAAGTGAAACAGGAACCTAGGTAGATTGGAGGAACATCCACACAGAGGAACATCAAGTCTCTTGATACCAGCAAACACATCTGCACAAGACAATTTCTAATCCTTTTACTCAATACTTTCAGGAAAGAACAGCTGACCAATGACATGGGAAGAAACATTCCTAACCTGTCCTGCATATCTCACTGATCAGGGTCTCTGAAATCCAGTAAATCACCACATACCAGATTAGACATTTTCCTCCTCAGGAAGTTTTTAGAGCTCTGTTCAATCTGGTTCATCGAAAGTCAGCTTGCTGCACTTGACTGCTAGAAAATATTGTCAATGAATTTGCATTTGACACCAAGTTATTATAAGCAAAGAAGCGTGACTTTGTGTCAAAGAAGAACAGAAATATATTTATCGATAGTGTTCCTCTAATCAAAGTGATTTTCTTGTGGTATATATGTCATTCTAAGCATTTTTCTTATATAAGCTAATTGCACTCCATCATTATTTTCCAATTCATCTGCAGCACAGAAGAGGTGAATAGAAGGGGTAGGGGTTTCACTTATAAATCTGTGTTTTACTGCTCTTAATATAGCTGCATTAATCCTCCGTGTGGCATTGTGTTCTACAGGAGAGGCCTTTTGCCTAGAAAGACCTTTGGGAGCCATCCATGTCCTCAAAACTGGTTATACCCAATGGGGAGCTGCACTGAGCCACTGTGGCTCAATGGCTTTAGAACTGGGATGACTGGGTCACACAGAGTGCAAGCATACTTCTGTGAGCCATCCATAGACCCGAGCTACAAATTATTTCTAGACCTCAAGGACGCAACATGTAAATTGTCAGCATGACTAACCACCTTTGTCCACCCACTTCCTACCCCTGCAGGATACTTTAGAGGTCTCACTGATGATAACTGTGTTTAATACTTGCTAAGTTCAGCAAATCAAAGCTTAAACAACCACTTGCCTTTTGTAATGAATGTACTGGAAGCCCACAGGGTTTCCTAGTAAATGCAAGCATTTACTAGGAGCTTGAGCATGGCAGAACTTCCATTTGGAGAGAGGGCAATCAGCCCTCTCAGCTTTGCAGTATCAGACAATGCTGCATTTGTTCCAGAGAGATGCACATAAAATTGGTAATCTTTAGGAAAATTTCAGGACAACCTCTGGGTATACATCATATGTATTTGCAGACTGTGTTGATGATCATTTATCTACTCACACAATACATATCCCGTTACTCACAGAGCATTGCATGTATCTGGCAAAAAAAAAAATTTGGAACAAAGCATAAATATTTCTCTATTTCTCTCCATATCATCTTAGAAAGACACTGGACTAATCTTCTAGTAAGAAAATGAAGTAATATACTTCTTACCTGCTTCTTTCTAAGATTGGTTAAAGGCTCTGACTTACACCAAGTCAAAGGCTGGTAATTGAGATTACTCCTTTTGAAGTTCTGATGTCTCGTCACTGTTTTTATCTGCAGTTTTTCAGAAACACTCTATGTTGATATAACAATTTACCTATGAAATACCATGTAAATAGCGGAAGAAACCAAAGAAAACAATTTATGGTAGAAAAACAGTTTGGCCTCATAATGCTGGAACATCTCTCATAACAGATGCCCAAGAAAAAAAAAAACTTCTTCTGTGTAGTGCTATACCCAATAGTTAACTATTGCACTTCCAAGCATGGATGGGAATTACCATCATTTCCCGTCATTACTAAATGATTGCAGGTCTATATGCCTCAGGATGAAACAGGTTTTCATATTACGTAACTTAGGTGACATGTCTGCTTGTCCACAGCAAGCAGAGCAGGAGTGCTTCTTGACATTCCAAGCTTGGGACAACTGCCTCATCAAGAAAATATTGCCCTTACAATATTACTATCAAATCATATGCCCATTAAGAGGTATTGCTTGTTACAAAAAATGAATAAAATAAACAAGCTAGTTTTGCCAGAGAGCATTTGTGACTATAAAACAAGTACATGGAGAAGATTTTGTGGTTGTATGACATCAAGAAAGCGCAACTGCATAGAAATTTCACAAAATAAGTAAACAAAGTCTTTTACAGATAGAAAAAAAAAATCCAGTCTCATTCACATGCACAAGAAGCTGGAATATTGCCTAGAGCTGCATTAGGTTTTGTGGTCTTTGCCATGCGCGTCACCTGTGGGGCTGGCAAGTGAAGCCTTGGTAAATGGACATAACATTGCTGTGCTTGGAGGCAAAGCAGTGGACCATTCAAGCCCTAGAATAGGAACGCAGGACTCTCTAGATGCTCCTCTTGCTGGAGATCGGTAAAACCCATCAACTCCTTTTTAGATCATTAGGATCAAACTTACACCTTTCTTGAATGTTCTGAGGAAAAAAGACTTGGGGGAATTTCAATGGAATTTCCCCTCCTCTGCCTTCCTAGTGGTGATTTACCGCCACGTGCTTTTCCTAGAGATTATCTAGTTGAGTGACTAGTGCATGAGTGGGAGCCGGGGGAATCCTAGTTCTAATTTCAGCTCCTGACTCAGTACCAGACCTTGTAGGAGTCACTTGACCTTCATGGAGAGTGCTCAGTGCAGGTGGAAAACGAGGAAAGAAAAAAACTGAAGACTTATCTTACTGAAAACCCGACGCCGCTTTCCTGAATCCAGAACAGCTGTAGATGTTTCCATTAAAACAAAGTATGGGTTCTCAATTGCACCTGATGGCTGTCACACTGAACCCTTTAGCAGACTTTCTCTTGTTTCACAGACACTGCATTTGAGGGGTTTTGTTTGTTTATGGAGAGGCAAATGTGTGCTAATTACAAATGAAAGTCCACCAGTTTCTAGCAGCACATTGTCACTTTCCTCTTTGGGCTTTTAAAACACATGGTGTATCTTCATTTCATTCTCAAGTAACACTGCATAAAAAGAAGAAAGAAAAACACAACAAAATTGTTGTGTGCATTAAAATGGCTGCCTTAATTGCATTTAAATGCAATACACTTTTACTGATTAGTTTGCATGCAGCTGAAACAAGAGGGTAAATAAACACTCAACGAGGGCTTTACTTTGCTGTGCAGTAATTGCACTTCATCAGAACTGTTGTGGTCGAGGTATAAATCAGCTGAACTCATTTTCTTTTTATTGTAAAAATAGGAAAATATAATTAATTCCTGTACAAGACCTTCTAAAGATAGCACAGCACACGATCCGAGTGCTTCCTTCGAGAGTCAAGTGGATTCACACACATTTCTGCATTCCAGCACCCCCCTCCCACATTTAAGCTGCTCTTCCCATGTGCCCGTTACTAAATATAGCAGCAGCCCTTCAGATTGACAGGGTGGTTTGAGATCCCGGCTCCCGGTCTGTGCTTCGTGCACTCCTAATATGGTAGAGCACCGCAGCCAAGTGAGTGTTCGGGGAGGATCCGCGAGGCTGAGCGGGCTCTGCGGGACCGTCTCTCCCGCGTCCCTCCTCCTCCTCCTTCCCACTCAAGCATGCCATGGGAAGGGGGCCGGGAAAGCTGTGTCGCAACCTTTGGGCGTCCTGGCACGGGATCCGCTGTCAGCGAGGCGGAGTGACTTCTCACAGAAGCACACAGCTGTGCCGGGCCCAGTGACGCCAGCGTCAAACTGACACCAGCACTGACTATTCTGACTTGTCCCCCATCTCTCTCAGTCACAAGCCAGCGTGCAGAAACATCTGGCTAGGGCGAGATGGGACAAAATGCTGACAGTGTTGCTGAGAATATATTTTAGGCTCATAAATGGAAATGTAAAGCAACAAGAAGGTCATTTTAAGCACCCTCCCCTTTCTAGTTTTATGAGCAAGACAAATCTTGTATGCAGTGCTGGATTGCATGTCTCTACTGGGCGTTGAGCTGCTCCATAGAGACAAAGTCTAAGAGATTATTTCAAAGAGCAAGAACTGATTTCATCCACAACTATTCATCAGTGTTTTTATTACTAATTTTAAAATCTCTCCTGCATGACTGTATTAGTTTAGCAGGAGTCCCTGAAGCCACGAATCTTGAAACTCAATCAACAGAGTTGCAAGAAAGAAATCTGCCTTTTGTGCAAAGGGCTTGCTTGGAAACGGCTATAAGGAACAGGCCTTTTGCTACCTCTGCTTTTCACAGCGAGCGTTTTCACTCCAGCACCCTTTCTCCAAAGTGCTGAGTATCTCTAGACCATTAAATATCTTTTTTCCCTTCCACTTGCATCTGCAAGCACTGGAGCAACCTGCACTGTGCATTCACCAGCTGGGGCTTGCAGCCCAGAACACTGGTTACTCAGTCCCTAAAAGCAGGTTCCAGGTGTGCAACTGAAGCAGTTCTAGCCCCTCTTTGGGATATATAAGGAAATATTCTTCAGAAGTCTATATTGCACATTCAAACAGAATTCATGATGGAAAAGGCATAGGGAAGGAAGTTTAAACTAGTTGTGAAGTGTGACCAGACACCAGTATAAAATGGAAAGAGAAGGAGAAGAAGCTTCTTTGGCACAAAATTAACTTCTTAGAAATGCATGACTTATTACATTGCTTCCATTTTTAAGAGGTCATAGATACCAGTCATATCATCATAGTATTCATGAGCTGGAAGAGGAAGCCATGCACAGACAAGTGAAATAAATAACTCAGGCTGCAAGGTAGAGCACCAGACGACCCAAATTCTAAGATCTTTGGCTAAAGGACAAGTAAATTAATTGGTTTTGGTCAGCCCTAACATTTAGGGAAATACATCTTAAAAATGTTTCTGTCTTTGTTATGGGTAGATAAGCCCCTGTAACTCTTGTAGGTAAAAGCAGATGGGAACTTCCCACAGGAACATCTTGCAATATGTGAGAGCTCTACTGAAGCTTACGGCAGGGTTTTCATACTTTTTAAATCATTTCCACTCTCAGTGATGCATGAAGGAAGCTCAGACTGCTGGTAAGTAGAAGTTTCCTGTTACTCAGGTTCCCTTGGAAGTGAAAGAAAAAAAAACATGTTATTTAGAGACGAGTGCCCCAGTAGATATTGCACATATTGCTGTAAATTAAATAGATTGCTCTACATCACCTGATTAAGCTCCACTGCAGCAAACTTCTCTCTACATATTGATCAACATATCAACCAGTTCTCATCGATAATAAATCAAATATATGTTCTAAAATATCCGTCTTCTGAAGGTAAACTGAAGTGGGCCACCAGGAAAAGGGTATAGCCTGAAGGTATCGTGCTGAAACAAAATTTTCTATCAGTGGCTCTTGAAAGTGCACTCTGAGGAAAGATAATCACACCATGTTCTTTCTGGTAATCCAGCTATCCAGTTAGGCAGTTCAGAGTGTCTTAGTTAAGCAATACAGCGTTCTCCTCACAAAACAGGCTTTTGCTGAGCATCACCTCATCAGACTTCACCAGTGTCTGTGTTAAGAGTTTGTCTTCTTTTAATTCAAATGACTATTTACTCCGGATTATTAACAGACTAGAAAAGCCTAACTTTATATATATGTATTTGAATTGGTGTGTGTATATATATATACACACACACATATATATATAAGCTGTGTGTGCATATATATTTATATACATA
>JAVCKT010022323.1:12715-29275 GCA_032273925.1 Rhynchotus rufescens
ACCGCCACAGCTCCTCTCTTGAAGAAGGTGCAATTCAGTGTTTTTTGAACACCTTGAGGAAGAAAAGCTGATTATAGGACACTAATACCTTTTACACATGCACACAGTTTTTTTCTCTCTCTGCTAGCAGAAACTGAAAACTTCAACATTTTATTTTTACACTAATAACATTTTTTCTGCAAAGATTCAAAAAGAAAATCCCAACCTGTTTAGCACATTCTGAATTTCACTCCCTTCATCAGTCTCCTAGTTCTAATTTGCAAAAGGAAAAAAAAAATAAGAGTCACCTTGAGAAAATATTTAAAATATATGAGAGTGCAAATTAAAATGACTGATGAGGGACTGAAGTGCTGTGAATCTGTCATATTTTTAGTGGTGTCCATCAAATTCAATCAGCAATCAAGGGAGATTAAATTATTGCTGGATAAAATATCTTGGTTTTCTTTATCTTTCAGATGATTGGATCTGGTGTCCTTTTGATACCAAACCTAATCTTCTTTTGGGATGTGTACCTGTTTGAAGCTTTTTGTTTATGTCTCACCTAGATATCTTAATAAAAAATAGAGTTTCGTGATGGAGAGAGCTGTTATTGGGTAGATTTATAGCCTACCAGATGGCTGGGGGATAGCAATTAGATTCCAGTATTTGACTGCAATGTAGAATAAATTTAAGTATTTCCTCCAATAACCTTAGAGGGATTACTGTGGCAATTACTGATTGATCTCTGTCACCTTATAACACTACGTAGAACAACTAGAACTGCAATTATTTTTCTGTATCACCAACCTGATTTACAATGTGTGCTATTACCTTAACTTACTTGGCAAAAGGCAGTGATTTCAGAAGCAATGGCGTTTCCAGCTGTTTTTTATTTAAGGGAGATATAAGAAGATAGGGAGTGTAGGTAGTAACTTAAGACAGTCCACTGCATGGGTGAGATCAGGAACCACTTCTTGCATACGGTCCAGTTGCCCCCAACTACAGCCCCTTTCATAGCCATCATTGCAATGTGATCTCATAGATATGTTACTTCACTTTAACATTATTGATGTTCCTGTATATATCAATCAAACTTGCAATCTTACTTAAAATACAAACCGTTTGGGTCAGGCTCTCAGAGCCTTGATTCACAGGACCATCTGTTCATTTATTTGTTTTATATTATATGATATTATATTATATTATTTATTATATTATATTATTATTATATTATTTATATTATAAAGTGTGCTCATTTATTTCTGATCACAGGGAATGGGGTTGTAAAACCCCAGTGCTCCTTTCATCTCCACGTTCATGCATTCACCAGCGCATATTGCCTGCTAAGCAAGACTTTCTGGAAAGCATCTAAGAGTCTAATACCAATATGATGACTTCAGTAATATTAGGGAAAAAGAGAAAAGGAAACTAATTTACAGAAAGCCACATAATTTTCTATCATGGATAGAAACCTGCCTGTTTAGTTTCTCTTCCCCCAGCGTGTCCCATATCACAGTAACTATATTCTGCACTACCTGTCCCATAGCAGAGCAGTGGTGCTTGGTGGCAACCTCTTCTCTCTCCTTAGGGTGCCTACTGGGATCTCATAGAAAAGTGAGGAAAAATTCCTCCACCGTTTGTTTCCAAACATACCTGGTACACTCCCCAGTTTGTTCTTACCCCCTTTCCTGCAAATGTGTTTGTTCATGTCCAACTTGGCTATGGCTGCAACCTGGACAGAATATTTTATGTTTCTCAGGCCAGGGTCACCTCTTTGATACCTGTTTGTGCACATGTTATCACAGTGGGTTAGGAGCAGATGCTACCTTCAAGTGCTACCATAATCATAATAAACCCCCCCAATATACTAGAGCCTTTCCAAACAACGAGCTGGAAGTTGCTATACAAAAGCACTGTTTTTGCTCCACAGCTCCGTCCATGTTTTCAATCTCCAATGGATCTTCCGAATTTCCTTAGGTAGTCCCCACTGCCATGGTAACTGCATCGTCGGAGTCTGCAACGTGTTTCTCCTGGCAGCACCCCTGCAAAGGGCGCACAGCAGTTCTGTGGGTAGATACTTCACATTACCGGTTTATAGCACGGTTCCTGTTGCTGTATATTCACTTCTGTTGTCCTGCATGTTAACTAGATTAAAGAAGTGGCTCCTGCAGACAGATTTCTCTTATTTGCTTCTAAGTCAGTAAGTGGGGAACCTCATCCAGTGCACACTGAGGTCCATGAGGGAGAATCCTCTCTTAAAAATCCTATCCATATTACCTAGATGAAAGATGAATGCATGTATGACTACGTGCATTCCAATCATATTCCAATTTTCTGTGCAGAAATCCCTGCATAAACATGAAAACAGCTTTCGTTTCCTTTCCCCTAATACACCTATGTGCTCAATGTCACAGTGTGTCCCAAAGCATCATGACACTGAGGCACAAAAATGCACCTTAACAAAAGCCAGGGATTTCAGCTCGACCACGTGCTGTGACAAGAATAGCAAACGACTAATGAACCCCTCTCCAAAAGATTCTCATTAACAGTGTGTCCTCATTAAAAGGGGTAAATTTACCATAAACAATTGCATCCCTTATGCACAGACCTCAGCAGCAGTTGAGCATGACTTACAACATCTATTCCCCGCTACCCAGCAGATATTAAGAGTGAATGCTCTGGAATTTTAACTAAACATCCTGTGTGGACAGCTCTCTCCTCTGGTACAGCCAGAGCTTCAGAGGAGGAAATCAAAATTCAACAGGATTCAGTAAATTTCTGTTTATCCTTCATTTGGCCTAAGTAGCAATTCATCCTATATAGCTCATCCGACAGGCAGGAATCCGCCTGTATCCTAGGATTTGGGTACTACAACACTTTTTAAAATGATCCAAGTATTTCAGTACTTCACCTTTCAACCATTAGACTTCCATATGTCAATCTGAAGATATGTCTCAGTCACCTAAGTCACGAGTGTTCAGCACCTGAAATCACCACGAAGTCCTTTTACCTTCCGTACAAAATTAACAGCATAATCTAAGAAAAGGGCCTGACTTAAGTCAATGCAACCATTTTGAATCAAGATTAATGGAAAACTAACAGTAGTCAGTCAGCTGCCTTTTGGGAGCAATTAGTTTATTGTATATGAATGTAACTACGCTAATATTCATTTTTAAAAGAAAAAATAGACTTAAGATTTAAGCAACCCATTAAAAGCTGTGGAAGTATATAACCTAGTCCAAAATCCCCTGAAAGAGAGAAAATACTCTCTTAGATAATAATACTTCCTGAAATTAATGTCCTTTGTTTTTAATCTTTATGATTATAATCTTTATTAAAATGATGGCCCTTTTACAAACCACATTGTAAAAGATGATTTAACTGGGTTTTCCCATAAACAAGAACTGGGCCCAATGATTTCCATCCTCCAGTTACACCACATTTGCATATAACTCATTTGCTGGAAAATGAGATTATAGGAACAGTGCTAATCAGATGACAGCAGCGAGCCTTTTGGTGCTGAAAACCCACAAAGGTTTTAGAGGTTAATCTACAGCATGAAGTTTTAGATCCAGCTGGTCCCGTCGAGTCAGCTCTGCACAATGCCTGTGTGCAGAAGACAACGTGTAGTTGCATATGGGATATACTACCAGGTTCTCATCCTCTGGCTGCAGACTCAAAGCAACTAAGTAGTAACATTAGATGAATGGGAAATTTTAATACACAAAGTACCCTGGAATAATGTAGCATCTGTTGAGGCTGATTAGCACCACTGCAGCAGCTGCCCAAAGTAACATTAACAGAAATACTCAATATAATGCCAGCTTCTTTATGGTAGTCCATCCAGGAATGACAACAATACTTAAAAAAGACATATCTTAACATTGAAAAATTAAAAAGGCTTGCAGAAATCAATTATACTGCCTGATCTGATGTCGATCAGGAGACCCTTGTATCTGAAAGTTCTCCAGACTTCTGATTTGTTCTTGGCCATAATGTTGCAAAAAGACTTCATTTTTTCCCCCTTCCCTACTTTCTCTTTTACTTAAACTTAAACTGTACCTCTGGTTCTATGGTTCAAATGGTCTCTTTCCCACTTCCCCTATATGCATATTAACTGGTTTCTGCAGCTGCCAAAAAAAGAATGTGACTCAGGGAAAAAAAAAAAAAAAAGAAAAAAAAGAAAAAAACAGATATATATTATATCACCCTAGAGTACAAAATAATTATAGCATTCCCTAGTGAGTGATGGGTTCAGATGTTCAGATGAAAGCCTCACGGCCTGTATATTTAATCACATACATATCTATTAGCTTTGGAACAACAGGTGCCCCCGTGTCTAACTTCATTACACTCAGTATCTGTACCCACACTGCCATTCCTTCTCCTGCCATGAAAGGATACTGCTAATTTACAGCATCATCAGACTAGAATATAAACATTATTTCACTATGCAGCAGCTCATCTAACTACTGAAGTCTGTAAGTCTACTCACGGGATTAAGTGCTCACTAGTACCAGTAAAAAGTCTGCTTTTTTCCCCACACAGTTATCATTTGTTTTCTGCCCACGTATAGAGAAACACGCACAGGCCAACATTATGGAAAGAGACATCAACCTTCCAGCTTTGTTATTTCATCACACAACCTAAAATGCTGTAAGTCTGCACTGAAAGGCCAGGAGAATACAGCTTCAGTAGACCTGAGCGTAGCTCCTGGATAGATCCAGACTCCGGGCAAATCTCCAGTGAGTCCTTCCTGAGTCCCCTGTTCTAGCTGCTGGATTAAATGGCCATGCTTGTTCCAGCAGAGCAGTCTGCACCTAATTTACTGCACATTCCCCTGCACAGCACTTTTTAAGAGAGGAAGAGAACCTGCAAGACTCCTGCTCTCTTTCGTGCTCCCATGTCTCTCCAAAGAACACCTTCATGTTCCCCTGGCAGGAGATCAAGCTTTCACCCATCTACACATGCAGCAGAAACACAGGTCACAGGATAGCCCCAATAAGCTCTTTCAGGCTCTGGTGCCAGGTTCGCCTTATTTTTGAGGCAGGAGAGAAAATAGCTGGAACTTTGACCCCTTTAAAGCAGCTCTGTTTCCCAGCCCTTCTCCCGCTTGTCACAGTCATCCTCGATCTGCATGCGCCCGAGTGATGAATTTTCAGAGAGAGGAATAGAACAGGTTTTGTGCAAGTTTTAGACTTATCTACATTTTCTCCTCCCAAATGCCTTCATTCTTCTTCCCCTGAAAGCTCGGCTAAACTTAGGTGCTATTTCTGGTTAGCAATTAGCAGAAGAATTCATCCCAAAAATACTGCCGTTACCAAGCAGCAGGATTTAGGAAAAAGAGAGAGGGGGCAAAAAAAAGAAAAAAAAAAGAGGGAACACATGTTCTAGCTCACTGCCATGTGATATTATGTGATATTGTTTTAGCATATGAACCGGATTTCATATCACATGCTCGGCTTTGAGACTCCCCTTCTAGATGCATGTTCTGTCTGCTCTGCACCACAGCTCTGTCTGCTCATGTCCCCAGATCCGTGTGATCTCTCCATCCCAGGCATCGCTAACTAACCGACCGCCTACGCCTGCTGTCATTCCCCAGGTGGGGCCGTGAAATGTCTCCTTCCTCCAAGTTCAGCTCCTGATAGACTTGCGTTCTGCCTACTCTGGAGCAAGGCACATGCTTTTCAATACCCTGGCAGCAATGAACAGCACATCACTGTCAGGGAGGGGTTTGCATTAGAAGGTCTCAAGCACTTATTGCTTCAAATCATTATTCTTTCTCTCATTTTACAAGTGGTGAAGGTTGGACTAGATGATCTCTAGAGGTCCCTTCCAACCTTGAATATTCTGTGATTCTGTGAAACTGATACCCAGATAAATGAATTTACTTGTTCAAGGTCTGTGGACCAGTGGCACACACAGAAAATCTAGGATTTTGGATTTCTTGTCATACGTTCCCGATGACACAACATCAAAAAAAAAATGATTAAACAAATCCTCCCGACTGCATTAACCATTGAACCCAAGAGAAACTGCATCTGGCACATCTGTCAATAAAACCATCCCCTACTTTACTGAGGAACCAGACTCTGCCTCTGGAAGCTTGAATCAAGAAGGTGGCATGCCAGAGAGAACAAAGAAATTCAGAAACACTTCTCTGGGTCAGAGTTTTGTTTAACTCTTCTCTTTAAGCTGGTACCAGCAATACTTGCTCCCCAGCCCAACTCACACAAAGAACGAGATGGAGCCCAGAACTATCTAGTTCACACCTCAGTTGTGCCTGAGAAAGAACACAGACAGACGGCCCTACCCACTTCCTCACCTTATTTATTAGCACAAAAGGCACAAATTCAGAGGCACCCTTCTTCTGCACGTAGGGCTATATGGACACATACCCTGGGATGCCTCTCACTCAAGCTGGAAGCCCTGAGAAGCACCGTACTGGAAGCAGAACTGTTCTTCCCCTTACAGATCTCCCAGAAAACAAACACCACGGCCTTTGCAAAAATTCTGCAAAACTGTGCTGCATTTAAGATCAATTCTGGCATATTTCCCTACTGGAATAATGAGCACATAGGCAACGTTCACAACGTAGGGAGAAGAAGTCCACCCACGAACAAACTTTGAAAACAGGCCAAGCAACAATTATTGCGGTTTAGAAAGACAACCTGTCCCTACGGACTAGAAGGCAGTTAAGACTTGTTACGTATATTTTCTGTTGACAGCTAAAGCATATAGTGGAACAGAGGGTTTGTGCCTCTATTTGGCAGCGGGCATAAAAAGGCTGTTACACCACTTTTGGTTATTGGGCCTTTCCTAGTCATCTCTGAGATGGGCTGCTCCTTGGAGAACTGGGCAGTGTCAAAAGTGGAGTCGTGCTCTGCAGACTAGCAGTCATGCAACTCACTAAGCGTGTCAGCAAACTGGACCTGACTTATCTTGATAATGAAAATAAGCAAAGGAGCTTCATTTAAAGTCTCATAAGTTTATGACTTAGGTCTTGTTTCAGAAACACATCAGAAAGGCTTAAGTCAGTGCCTGTGGAAGCCTGGGATGATACTTGTGACAGACAAAGACCCTATTTGAGAACTTCTGTAAATAATCACGATGAGCCTGTTTGCTTCATTAGGCATCCACATGCTGAAAACACATCTACAATTACTGAAGTCTCCTTGGCAATGGGTCTTTGGCTTCCATGTAAATGAACTGCCTTTAATACAACCATCAGCGACCACAGGATCTCATGTTCATATAGAAGCCTGCTGCACCTAAGAGCACCTAAGGAGGAAAAAAAGGAAAAAAACCCACACAAAATGCACTATCAGCCTCTCCAGACCATCTCACATTTATGCATCTTTTTTTTTTTTTTTTGGAAAAGGAAGATACAGCTTCTCATGAGTAAACAAAGATACTTAGTGACAGACACTGAATAACTGGGCAACTCCCTGAACAATCACAGACACTCCAATATAGAACCACACAGAACCCATTTCTAGCTTCTCAAGTGGAAAAACTAAGGGAGAGAGGAACTGAAGGGCATGAATCCTATTTTAATGTGAAATGATGTAACATAAAATGTGTAAATAATCCTACAAAGAACTGGGCAGAGGAAGGTGGCTGTGATGCAGGCAACACAGAAATTGTCTTCAGATCAGGCCCTAAGTTAGTGTGGCCAATTTCTAAAAGAGAGCCTGGGGTCCCACAAGCAAAGTAGCTATTACCAGCCTATTACTGCATATAAACAGTGATATGCTGCTGACTGCAAGAACTTACATGAGGTCAAGGGTGATGGATAACCATCAATCTATATTTGGGGCCTATCTGAATTATTTTAAAGATCTGAGAATCCTGCTGTTCGAATACTACACGGTACCTGACTGCCTCAAGGCATAGGGTTGATGTTGCAGCCACAGCTAGAGGAACATCGGACAAAGGCCTTGTTATGGTTTTATTCATAAGGGCAAAATTGAGATAAGCCCAAGCAAAATGTTTGCAGGACAATGTTGTTCCTAAAAGTGTTTTTTTCACAAATGCTCTGGGCTTATGTACTTGGTTTTGCTTGTTGGCAGGTGGAGAATGTAGACTGCTTTCAGCATACACGTTAGCTCAGAAAAAATAAAGGACCATCCCTGCATATTTTCACAATGTTCAAAAGACTGCAGTTGTATCAGAGCAACAGAATGTTACTGTAATCTAAATTAACAATAACCACTGTATCAATTAATATTTCAACTGCTATAAACCATTTGCTGCTAATCTTGTCACCTTGGTTGTGTACTTTAAGTTTCACAGGCTAGAATTTAACCATAATAAACACAACTGCTTTAACATTAAATCTAAGAATGTATTCTGACTTTCAGGAACTCAAGAAATTTTCCAAATAGCTGCAGAAACAAAGACTTCTCATAGATTGCCCAATCCCCCCCAGACATAAATATGCTAAGGTCCTGCACAGACAAATGTCTGATTACTGGAGCAAAGAGAAGAGACCCCTGCCAGCCTCAGAATTAAGGTTATACCTTTTCAGAGAACTAAACCTCTCCCGATCCTCTTCAAGTCTTCAGCAATTAATCCACAGGGATTATTTTGAAATCAGAAGAGACAGGATAAATGAGAGCTCCAAAGTATTCTTCGATGCCATTAACTAGAATTAGCCCAGTCAAGCCATTGCACATTGACTGCATATTCTTTTAATATATAAAAAGCAGAGGGCAGGCAGAAGTAATGCTTAGAATATGGTATTAGGCAGTATAATTTTAGTTGTTTTGATGTAGAAGGAAAAAATAGAATTAATTCAAGGCTGCGTTGCTGTGCACAAATGTAAGTGCAGCAAGTTCCTCTAAAAATAAGTCTATGCAGAAGAAATTAAAAGAACAAAAAAGAAAAGTTGGAGGTGTGATTAAATGACTAATGGTTCTATAATAAGTGAGCAACTTATGGCTTGGTTTCCTCATCCATTTGGCTGTTATTTTTGTTAGCAGATTTTATGCAACTAGTACTGCTGTTGGTAAGTCAGTGCTGATTATTTAAGGTCTCAAGAACCTGCTTTGGTTTAGGCATTTTAATTACCATATTTATTATTACCAGAATTATGTTGAGTACAAATTATTATTCCATTACTACCTATATATCAACCAGTCTTGACCCTCAGCCCCTGCAATTTAGTGACTATGGTAACAAAACTGGAGCCCAGGTCTGACTCCAGGACCATACTGAGACAGTTCTAAGCCCTGAACTTAAGGCACATGTGTAAGGATTGTGTTACACTTCAGATTGTATTCATAATTAATGGAAAGACAACCACTTCCAGAGAACAGTTCAGTGCTTCCAAAAACCTGAATTTACATTAAAGGTACAACTCTGTCTTCTGAATACGGAGCATATTTACAGAGGATATATTATAAGGTGACTCACCTAAGTGCCTATTATTAGTTGGAGTAACTTGCTCAAATATACCTGAGAGAAGCTTCCATTGATTTCAAATTCTCAGATGCTTAAGAGACATCACTGAATACGTACAATATAGGAACACAGCAATACTGAAGCACTACAGGTATAAATCACAAGACAGATAGTATTACTAAGGCAGTTAGCAAGAGCACTAGGACTTCCAGACAGCAAATCTGATCACTCGTGTTTGCTCACGGACCTTCCATTAGGGTTTCAAAACACAATCACCTGCTAGTAGCTTTTGGGATTCATTTTAACAATCTTCTTTTAAGATTAGCCACAATGCTACTGATAGAATTTAGGACATTATATTCTATATACGTACAAAAAAGCAAGAAGAAAATGCCATTATGGCATAACCAGAGAAATCACAGTGGTTGACTGCTGTTCCATTTATCCTTCACCTTCACATACTTCTAGCCAAGCAGTAAAATTGGTCTTAATAATCAAAACCCATCTACATAAAATTAATCAGTTTCCTGGATAATCAACCAGCTATTTAGCAAACTGGCCGAGATCAGTGTTTTGTTGTCATGCTTGCAACAGAGAGGATCTTTTTTTCCAGAGCTTCTGGTTCTAACAACTCTGAGGTTTCCAGGCCAGCTTCTTGGCAGCCTGAAGAAGCCTCATTTCAAATATCTGAAATGGCCAAGTGGCCACTGGCCTCTACTTAGGTACCTGCATGACTTTGAAAGCATCCCAAAACATACTATAGGTGGGGGAATGAAGGAGGAGGACAGAGTTTGAGGCAGGGGAAAGATGTCATTTCTTCAAGGGCTCTATGCAGATGCAAATTCTTTAAATATTCTTATTGTGTTTTTAGTTAGACATTTTAAGAGCATTGCAATCAAGTTTTAACTATAAACTTTCCCTCTTTTGGACTTCTTTATAAAATGAGAATGATACTATCTAATCCTTCTGTGTAAAGTGCTCTGAGATTATCCATCATTAATAACTGTCCCTATGAAGTGCTTTGAAATCTGCAGTTAAAAGTTGCAAGCAGGACAATTCGTTTTCTTCTTCTTTGAACATTACATGAGATAGGATGATTTTGTTTTTATGAGGGCCTAGCAAGGACTTTCCATCTTGCACAGCAGCTCAAGCCCTCCCCGAAAAGAGACTGCATACAGGACTGTGATGGAAAACAAAATGCACATTTTATTGCATGGAATAAATTAAAGTCTGTTATTATGCTAGAAGCATCGTCTTTTGCCATACATAATAGTAATGATGAATATGTAACCCAGTCATGCTGAGCTTCTAAAATGAATTTCTCCTCCAACTACCTTCATGAGCTTTCAGATGAGGTCAGACATCTGTTTCCTTCTGCAGAGCTCAGACTTCCTGACAACACATTCTCATTACTGTCAAGGTAAAATGCAGGATCTTCTTATGTTCAAGTATCTCCAAGAAAACTTTGCATTTTGAAGCAATTGCCTGCATTCAGCTGCAAAGATTACCTTGAAGAAATTACAGCTTTTTTTTTTCCTGCCTGTTTCAGAGTGATATGTTCATGTTTCTAGTGTAAACCTTCTTAAACTGCACAACAATGGTGAAAATGCTCACATGCCTAAGTGCTTCTGTTTTATACAGGTACTTGTAATGTTCACCATAGTAATAACTGAACTTCCTCTAGAAGAAAATAAAAGTGTTTTAACAATTGTCACTGTGAGCAACGCTGTATTCCTATAATGTGACATAAATGCTATGACTTGTGTTATTATTAGAATGCATCTATTGCCTTGGTAATACATTTTGAGTGTAAGTTCCAGGAGGCAGCCCCTCAAAACAAAACCTGGAAAGCTCCAATTGTTCCTCTCATCCATGTAGAATTCTGCAATGAAAATGATCAGCCTGAAACAAATACACAGGAGAGAACAAGAGGAGAAAGGAGGAAAATACTTTTGTTGCCATAATTTGTGGAGCAGTTCAGTTAGCTGGTTTATTTGTTGTGCTGTGATGGAGGCTAGAATTTCAAAGGAAGGGAAGGAGTCTCTGAACCTGATGTTGACAGGATGCCTGTAAAGCAGATTTTGTACTCTGTTGGACACACACTCAGTTGGATATTTTTCTAATAGAACTCCCATTACTACTCGGTGACACACTATAAAAGCCCTGTTTTGCAACCTGAGATAAAGACAATCCACTCTTTTCACTAGTATTTTATCTATTTTGGCATCCAAGATAAATCTTTTCTTTATGATAGGATTGTCATAAACAACTAGACCCACAAAAATGCACTTACTTATTCCACACACAGCACGATTGTTGTCAAAGCTCTTTGATTTGCTGGGAGAGAAGAATAAGACTGTGCTCAGTCCCAGCCAAAGGTTTTTTTAGCATCTGGCATGCCCACCTACCCTTTGGCGCATTTCTTTTTCTAGAAAGTTTAATGCTGCTTCTGCTTCAAAGGAGGATGGAGATATTTCAGGCCTTCCTCTTCCATCAGCAAAGTCATCACTGTGCAAAGACTGATAAAAATAATTTGGCTTACAATTACTAGATTGAGCGAAAGCAGAGACTACTGCATATGGGGTGGATGAGAGCTACATGAATTTCTTGTCATTTTTAAGCTGATTATTTGAATGGCTCATTCTGGTGACATGGCTGTTTGGAGATCCTGTCCTTACGTGCCTGTTCTTGTGCACTGCATTTCTGTCTTCCTCTGGCGGCAGTTTATAATTAGAAATAATCATTTCAGCATTGTGTTCACTTCTGGTTTGACCAAAGAAAATCTACTTGCCTCTCTCAGAGGAGAGCTTAAGAGTTAATCAAGTGAAGCAAATTCCACTTGTTCCTAACATATTCCAAGAAACTCTGCTCCGAGGAGCTGACCCAAGGTCAGGAAGAACTGCCGTCCCTGCAAGAACACGGGCAGATGATCTGCCTCGTTCTGATGGAGGACAAGACAAGGTCGCTCTCATGACGACGATGACAGCGAAGGAAGGCAAGGGAGAAAGAAACAGCGTCTGTGAACACTCCCCTTTCCACACACTGTCCTAGGCCCTACTTCCTTAGGTACTTCATTTCTTCAATTTCTTTTTTTATTTTCTCATAAACCATTGGGTGGAAGGTACCAAGCCAGCGGTAACGTTAAAATATTCCAAAAGAGTTAGATGACGTATGTGATCGTGTGTCATTATTTCGGTAGGCCCGTGCACATGGCACACTGCAGGCCCAACAGCCGTAGCGCCCTGGCACCGTGCTGGGCCGGTCTCCCCTTCGTTCACCTGCAAATTAGTTCCTTATAACTAAACTGTTAACAGTGGTGTCATTGACAAAGGCAGGAGAGCCATCCCAGAGCTCCCAGTAATGCCACCACAGGAATTTTAGCCCTCAGAATACAGAATTTTCTACCTAGTCCGCCAAGACTAGGAAGAAACTAGGAAGGTCACTGGTGCACTGGGCCCAAGAACAGTACTTCAGTTTGGACAAGAACGTCTTGCTATCAGCCTGTAAATCCAAATTATACAATGGGTATTAGTCTCTAAAAAGCATTTCTGCATTATGTTATCAACAGAGGGGGAAGATATTTCTTCTGTTGCTTCCGTAGTTAAGCTCCAAATTAAATTACCTCTAGCTAACTAGTCTGCTCTGTAGTGTTCTAACCATACTTTTGGGGGATCCATACTTCCTTTCCTGGATTAGTTCTCAGTGCAAAGCCAGTATTCACTTTGCTGTGATGCTGGCAATGTATATGGCTCATAGATGTATCTTGGAATTAATTAATATGACTCAAACCACAAGTGAAGGCAATGAAGTCTAATAAAAGCAACTGGTCTGACTACTTATATGAACAGATTAAGCTTTACTGCAGTGTAGAAATGAAAATTTTGCTAGCAAATGCTACCTTCAGAGCCATTTTACTTCTGGAATTAGTGAGACAACATGATCTTAAATAAAACTCGGGCTGTCTTTTGCACAGCCTGGAATCCACGTGTTTAAAAGATAGAAACATCTGTCAGCAAATCTACAGTATGAAAGAAAATATGCCAAAGCACAGACCAAACTGCAAATCTTACCATTCAGATACAAGGGCTTCCCTCCTAGAGATCGTATTAACTGAGAGCCAGGAAAGGTCTTGGTCCTCTGCATATTGCAGCCATCACTTTTACCAATAAACACTATTGCCAGTTATCAATCAATTACTTCCGTATCAGCTTCTATTTTTGCAATGATAACTTATCTGTGAAGCAGCAACAAATCTGTGCCCACACTTCATCTACCTTTTAGGTGGCCTATGCAGAAGACTAACACTGTTTGGAAAGCAACTCTTACCACAGCGTACTCTCTAAGTGAGGTTTTCCTCAATATGTTAGGTCCATTGCAGTCTTTCTATATTGTTTTGTAGGTTGCTGGTTTTCTTGTAAGCATTAAGCATCTTGCAATCACGGCATCATACAGTTTTGTACAACTCTTCATTTTCGTCTCAAAAATACACAAATTATCTTTTCCAGGAATATTCCAAAACCACGAACCTCCAAATGCGCAAAACATATTAAAGCGAATGGTGATAATCTCCAATTCAGCACTGCTATTAAGTCCTGCAGAGCTAAACTATCGCTCTGGTTTTACAGAATTCATTTAAAAACACAAATTCTGAATTGGGATTTGGGATTTATCATATTTATTTTTAAAAGACTATGTTTTCCCAGACTAACAGAAATGCTGCCCTGTATACACATCTTGCTTGTGCATACATCCCCGCTCAGACTGGCTATAACGCCTCCATGGATTCCACATTCACAGTCTCTAGAATAGAGCTCTGTTTCTGCCTTTCCCCTTTATTTCACTTAACTGCATTGCTTTCATTCTAACTTAAAACATTCATCCAAACACCATGTTCTTTTGAGATTACATCAGTGTTTGTAAAAGATGCAAGTCAAGATACTCCCCATAGTAAACTAATGGATAACTTATGTCACAGCTAAGTAATGTGCTTTTATCAAACACCATCTCTAATCTGTAATGAATGTGCTCACCTACACACCCTTGTTGAGAATATGCAGTGAAGTTCCCTCAAACATGGTCCTCCTGTAAGACCCAAGGGCCACTGCTGCTGGTAACATGAAAAGGAATCACTAGATTTACACAAAGAATAAGTAAACTTTGAAAAGGGAGCATGGCATACCCACATGACTTCTCCTATGGGTTAAAAAACAATTCAAATATTAAGATGAGTTTCACTGATATTCAGAGGCACCTAATGACCTAAAATACTTGGGCTTCTCTGAACTGTAACCCATTAGCATTGGAAGCCATTTCATAGATATACAGTCTAAATTTGCCTTTGCTGAGACCAGCATCATTAATTCTGGGTATGTTCTACTGGGAACACCTTCTGTCCATGATTCTGTCCGGATATAGCTGATGTATTTCAACCTAAGTCATTATTGGCTGAAAAACCTCTATAAATGCATGACATAGGACATATGCCTTTGGAGTCCTTCCTTCCTAAAGCTGGTTGTGTTTGGAACCAAAAAGGAAAGGGCAGCCTCATTCCACTCCCACGTGACAGACTCTACTGTCTCTGATTTGCAGTAGGACACTCCTCTGAAGAGAACATTTGAGAACCACAGATTATATATATTAAAATCCCAGCTATTAAAAGAATGCAATGCACATTATTTTTCACACGAAAGACTCTTTTCAACCACGATTAGTTTGTAAAATAGATGTGTTCTGCCCATGCATCGCATCTGACCTAATTATGGTAATGTGCCTGGAATAGATTTGCCTCAAGTGTGACAAACCATGGCATTCTTAATCACATATAGTAGCAGGCATAAGCAGGTGAACCACGTTCTGGCTGTGGGCCACCTCATCGTATTGAAATATCTCTGATTTAACTACATATCACCACTCGTTTAAGGATCTTAAATCAAAATATTTGACCTTACTTCAAATTATTCATAAACATTCAACCATTTTTTAATATTTTATACTCACATCAGGATAATGAAAATAAAACAATATCCACAAGGTAGTGGCAGCAGAGATTAAAAAAAAAAATGAAAATCAGTGGCAGTTTTACAGTCATTGACACCTATCAATCTCACAAGTTTTATAAATATAAAGTTTATGAGTTAATTCTGTGTTGTTTTTAAGACTTTGTAGACTATTTTCCCTTTAACTTCAAAAATAATGATTATAAAAAAGGACCAAGATAATGGCTTAGTTTTTAAATACTACCCTTAGTAACATCAGACAGTATTAACGAACACATCTACATCCTCCTCTCACAGAGCAAAGGAAGCTGGGTGACATACGTGGTCATAAAAAAACAACAATCCAAAACAAAACAAAACAAAAAAAAAACAGGTCTTGATACAAAATTCAGGCTAAATTGCACGGCCTTCCTATGTTTGTGCGCACTCATAGGTACTTGCAGCCACAGTATTTGCCACATGACAACCCTTATATTGTGCTAGCACTGCTTTCAGGCCAAATCATGAACTGGATCAGGAAGCTCATCCAGCTTAAAAAGCACTTACCCTTCGAAAAAAAATGGATTAGTCGCTTAACCCAGCTTGCAATTATTACAGCAGTTATTGCTACATCCGAGAATGGCACGTAGCAGAAAGATGATCTTGCTTAAACCAACGCTGCCAGCTTCATTTCTTCCAGCAAAAAGTTAAGCAAGGGCTTAGTTGAAGTACGTTAAAGCCAAAGTCAAGCATTATAGGATACATTGGCGTGAGGCCTCATTTATTTTAATACTGAACCACTGAAAAACATCATTGGAAGCCATGCCCATATTACTGAGCAGTTATATACTTTTCCATTTATAAATGACGCAAAAGCTCTAATTGCTTTAATTTTTTTGGAAGACTACCATTTTTCTTTCCTTCCCATATACAGACCTGACAAAAATAAAAAAAAAAAATTAGGAAAAAAATATAAAAATACTCTTTGCTCCAGTATCAAGAGATTTCACAGCACCTTCCATTTCATCACTAATGTTTCCCACCACCATATTTCTGGAAACAGAGTTGAGAATGGAATACAAACCCAGCCTTAATTACAGTGGCAAAATCCCCCGTTTTCCTGGGTCCCCTCCTTACCTCATCGCCATTACAATACATACTAAAACGTCAATGAGATGGCATTATGCAAAAGAGCGGTCAC
>JAVCKT010022324.1:13427-24905 GCA_032273925.1 Rhynchotus rufescens
AAAAGACCCAGGGAATTCACCAGCCTGTCTCTAGCTCCAATGGCCTGTTCTTACAGCCCAGTTTCCCCAGTCCACGCCTTGCATGGCACTGATGGGCAGAGGCCGGACAGCTAAGTGCTGTGAACGCTGCTAGAGCCTCTCGCTGCAGCACGTGACTGTGCACTGAGGAACCCACAAAATAGTCCAGAAGGAGCTGCAGCCAAAGAAAGATGGAGAAAAGCTTTACTTTACCTCCACTGGCACAACTATCACTATTGCAGGAAGGCCATGGAATTAAGTGCATGAAAGCCAACAGGATAAGAGCTCAGTTTGTGCAGGAGATCAACAGTCCAGTGCTGCCAATAGCTGCTGCCAGGGGTCACTGTGAGCTCGACAGGGGAACAGGCCATGAGATCCATGGAAGCAGAGCAGCACTCACATGTTTGATGAGGGAGGTGAGGATGGTGTAGGTCTTGCTGAGGCTTCTCAGCAGCGTGTCCACACAGCTTCCCGCAGGGAGGGCTGTCTGCACCAGCTCATGATAAACTGTGAGCAGAGTTCCCAGCTGCAGAATTACTCCTTTCTCCAGAGCCTGGGTCTGGTTTGATGCTTGAGACGAGTCTTCTAGAAAAGACAGACATACATAGGGATGCATAACAAACCCAGATATGCAGATAGGAGATCAAGACAACCACCTTTGTGTCAGGTGCACAGAGCACCAGCACGACACAGCAGAAATAGAAGGCTTTTGTGACAAGGCCCTGTTCATGTGGAAGCAGCTCAAAGGAGAGCTTAGCTGCTCTGAGATGATGTTACTTCAAAATCCTGAAATATCTTCTTGCTCTCTAGCCTCATCTGTCTTTTACAAGGGTGTAACAGAAAGCAGTGGGCCACTATTATTACCTGATGTGTCTGATCCCAAACTGTTAAGTTTCTTGATAAGCCAATCCACCTCTTCAAGGACCTTCTCTGCCTGACCTAGAACAAGCAGCTAAGACAGACACACAATAATAAAACAGGTTCTTGAGAGAGTCTGGCACACCAGGAACCTTCCAGACTTGCACCACAGCAGCTCTGGACATGAGCTGGGTAGTAAGAAGTGTTTTGTACACACAGTTTTGACTCACACAAATAGTAGGGGCTGCAGTCTTGGTGTTCACTATGGCAAAATGTGACCGACTCTCCACTTCTACATCCTGGAAAGAAGACAGAAGCTCTGGTGACCAAACTTTAGCTGCTCTCATGTGGTTTGCTCCAGGGTTACTGCAGAGATGTACTCAGTTCTGCCCGAGGGCAGTAAATGATGATGAGTTAGGCCCTCAAGGACTCGGCACCATACCTGGTCTATGTCTCCCAGGCAAGCGTGGACATCCTGTGCAAGCTCACGTAGCAGGCTGACAGGGCTCTTGTACAGAGCATGGAGACTGAAAAGCAGAGTCAGCAAACCCTTGCAGCAAGGGATGTCCTCTGTGGGGAAGGGACAAAGAGAAAACACGTTACCAGAGCAAAACTTCACTAGCTATTCAGGAACGTCATTCAGTGAGAAAAAGGTTCAGATCCAGTATCTTTCAACAGAGTTTACTTTCCCAGAAAAGATATACAATAGATGAAAAATGTATTAAAATACTGTAGATACCAAAAGCAGGGCTTACAACAACAACAAAACCCACAGGGCTCTACAAAAGGTACTAGTTTTTGCCCACATCTTTGCTCACCAGTCTCTCAACTTAGAGCAAGTAAGATCCAGATGCTACATGATAGGCAAGGGAGAACATATCACACTAGAGCCCTCAGTTCATAGAAAAACGATGACCAGAAGTACTAAGGAACTGCAGAACAAACTCTGGGATAAGCTAATGCTTTTCCAAGATTTACATCCAGATTTGAGCAGCAGATGTGCTTGATAAAGGCAAAAGTCAAACAACTTCTCTTCTTACACCAATGCTATTATTTGTAAAGGCTGAGCCTCTCCCTGATACTCAAGAGTAACAACCACAAGTCATGGAAAATCCAGAAGATGAACCTGGACATATCTGTAACAGAGAGGTGAAAACAAGATGGACAACCGCAGACCTAAGAGCCTAACCTCAGAAGTGAGGCATCAAATCTAAATGTGCTCCAATATCTTACTTACCCAGAGCATTTTCTTTGCAAATTTTCGCTGTCCAAGTCAGGAACTGAAGGAACTACAAGAGAAAAGAAAATGTATTTATGTCTTTGAAACAATTCAAAGGATAAAATTATTTCCCACTGCAGCCAAAACAACAACAACAAAACAAAACAAAAACAAGAATACAACGAATCACAGCAAAGGAAAAACATCAAAGTCTCCTCCTGGCAGAAGGGCACTGAACTATACTCTATGAAGGTCCACAGGGCACACCTCACCTTCAACAAGTGAAAGAGCTGTGATCCAGCACATATCACCAGCTATACATTCCCCTGGATGGAATAATAGCTCCATTTAATTAAGATAAATGATGACTCCAGACTTCTGGCACACTTTTATTCCAGTCTCTAGCTTGTAAAATTAGGGCATCTCTAAACTTTAGAAAAGGTCTCTTTACATGGAAGGGGTTAGGCAGGATCAGGACATGCAGCAGGGAGGTGAAAAGATTTCTGCACTTACTGTCCTTGCAGGCATTTGAGCTGGCAGGGCAATACTTGACAATATAACAAAACTGGCTTTGACAGAGCCTGGTCTGGGGGGCAGGCAAAATGCACAAACACATCAAAGCTCTCAGATGGCCACCCAAGCAGACAATGTTTGCACACCTATGGATATACATCTTTGATACATCCTTCCCCATCCCAAAAGGCTGGGAGGTACCTGCTGGGAGGCTGGCTCAAGGAGTTTGGACAGAGTGGAGAGAACTGTGATGAGCAACTGGGTTTCCTTGGAGTTGAAGTCATCTTCAGCACTGCTGAGCTGGTTCACCAGAGACCTCTGATCATGGGAAGGAAGGACAGAGTCCCTGAGTGTACACACTTGTGGCAAAGCAATTTTAAGAAGCGAATAATAAAATAACGAAGAATATAAAACAAAGACTATTCTAAAGTGCCATTTTCAAGTGCTGGGTTTTGTTATGATAGCTTACATAAAAGGCAGTGTTTGATTCAGTAAGACTTCTGCAATACTCAGGTAAGCGTATGCTGCACTACTGGATGCTGCACCTAGCATTTTAGGAGGAATGCAGCTCCCTAAATACATGCCCAGTTCAATCCCACTCTATATAGAGACCCTGAAGAAGCTTTTCTTAAGGTTCAGAAGCTCTTCTGAGTAGCAAGAGAATCGCTGAGCATCACAGTTGCTATCACACCCTCAATTCAGTGGTCAAGCAAGTGAGCACTAACACTATTTCCTGCAAGAATTACCAGTGCTTTGGGAACACTTGCAGCACACAATGGTACTTACCTGGAACTGCCGAATCTGGAAGGCAGCTTTCTCTGTGACATTAATATCTGTTTCTTCTGCGTCACCATCAGTAATATCTGGCAGAGATATAGAAATGGAGGAAAAAAGTTAAATGCGAAGAGCAGAATACAGGATTGATACCCAAAAGTGGGAAAGATCTACTCATAGGACACAGACTACATAATTGTGGCTAGTGCTAAAGGCAAACTTTGGACAGTTGAATGTTCTGTTGGGATCTACTGTTCTCTGCACACAAACTGAGGGTTCTGTAAAAGGAGGTAAACACAACTGTGGAACTAGCCTCTGGAATGAGAATTAATATGAACCCCCACAGCTACTAAGCCCATGTTGCTGCCAAGGGACAAGGGGTGAACTCCTCTTCCTGCTTAGGAGTAAGGGGCATAGGCAGCCTGGAACACGAAGGCTGGAAACCCGAGCAGAGTTGCAGCACGTGCCTACCCAGGGCTTGTAGAAACTGGGGGATCCTGGCAGCGTACAGTTGCTGCACGGTGTTGAAGATCCGCAGCAGACCCTCCAAGCAGAGCAGGGAGATGCTTTTGCCCTTCTTCTTCCCTGGCTCTTCAACAGCAGTGGGAATTGAAGTGTACCTCCACAGCAGAACTCTAGGGGATGGGAGATGAGTTAACATCACACGGTCCAGTAAAGCTGGCTGCACAGCACAACAACTAGATTAGAGATAGTCACAGACCCTACTCTTAGGATCATGTTCTTAACACAACTGAACTTGAAGGTCTTTTCCCTGTAGGAAAGGCAACGGGCAAGAGATCTATTTTAAAGACAGATTTTGTTTGTATATCATCAAAACAGACACCGCTTTACAACTAAATAATTTAACACTGACCACTCGTGTCAAATCTGTCATTGACAAAAGAAGCTGCTTCTCTCTTGGCACTTTGATTTGTGAAATGTCAGGTATCTCTATTAGGCTCTACAGATAAAAAAATCAGAAGGGTAAAGGCAGGCAAAACAAAGTTAAAGTTTTGAAGAAATCAAAATGTTTTGGTCCAAAGGACACATCTCTATTTATGTCCAAGCATTTTTTTCCTGCTCTTCTAAGCCCATTTCTCCCCCTTTCTGTTCCCCCTCTTTTCTTCTTGTTAGTTCTCTCTCCAGCAGGGATGATCCTATTCTATCTCAGTGCCCAGTCATGCAAACACATAGCTGAAAGGCTGTCCTAATCACTGCAGCAAAACTACCCTCTATTACCGGGGACCAAACACAAACTGGACATTATTAAGGGCAGACACAATTTGTGTTTCGTGCTCTCTACTGTTGGGAATCTGAAGAGACCTTATGCAAATACGAGCCATAAACCCAGGAGACATTTGGATGCCCAACATTATTTCATTTCCAAAGGATTACATGCCTGAATGTCTTTGCATATTTTGCAAAACTTCTAACAAATGCTTTGCCAAAGCACATGTCCTTCTTGCATGTGTCTTACACTGTAGCTAGAAGTGAATTTTAACCTCATTGCATCTCAGAGGTCTCCAGAATCTAAGCTGAAGCTGTCCTATTTTCTCTGTGACTCTGAGTGATGAACCAAAAGTCTGAAATGGAGTAAAACCCAAGAGTTTGATAGGATTTGGTTCTTCCAGGTCAAGTACCATTACCACTCACTCTGGCACAAAATCACATAGTGCCTGCACTCGATTTCTCAGGAGCAAAGAAAATCAATGATCTCGACCCAGATATAATTATTATACCAAACAACAGTTACAGACTGCAATCTTTCTTCCAAGTTTCATCTGAGAATCAAAAATCCCCAGCGTTGCTGTCTATTTCGTGCTGTGACTCACCGTGTGATTCTACAAAGGTTCTGAAACATCTTCTCGGGGTTTTGTCCATCTGGGCCATCGGTTTGCCCCGTCTCCTCCAGCTGCTGCACCTTCTGCAGAGCGACGCTGACAGCGTAGCGCAAAAACTCAGTGCTGGAGCGCAGAACCGCCAGGCTTTCCTCGTGACTTTGTGCATTGTCCCTGGAGAATCAAAGCACAACCAGGGAGCTGGGAAAGGACTGAGAGTGCCTAGGGATGGTCTATCAACACTTCATCCCCGCACACCAGAGCTCAAGTCACAAGCAGCATATTAGAACATAACTGTCTCTATAGCTCCTGCTAGTTTTGAGTTTGGCACACGAGATTTAAAACTGTATTGATTCACAAATAAATCACTAGCTGAATTGATTCTCAAATAAATCACTAGCTGAGTTCAGTGGAAAAGATTGACTGTTTTGGTAGCTAGTAATATACACTGAGAGGACAGTTCCATCAGCCTTCCCGAATGTACTTGAAGACATGGTAGAGGGATGTCTACCTCTCTTCTTTACAGGACTAGAGCTCAGCCCTGGGTCTGATACCTGGGAGAGGGCAAGGAGTGAAAGAGCAGAGATTTTCTGATGTCCTGTAAGTGACAAGCACAGCCCAGGGAAGCTGGTAGGTCACAACCTTCACGGCTACAGTTTCTGCCTGGGCTTTGATACTCTCCAGACAACCAGTGCTGTTACCCCACATGTTTTGCACAGAATTGAAATGTCTGTGCTGTGCATTTGGAGCACGAGAGCATCAGCATGTAGACACCATAAACTGGTTTGTGGTAATCACACTTTTCCAGCTGTGACAGCTTCTCACCTGAACAGAGCTGTAAGCAGAGTAGATACAAAACCCATGGACAGGAAGCTCCGAGCAGTTTTGTTGCCTAGCACAGATTTGTTCTTTCCAGCTTTCTCCTTCAAGATTTCAGATAGTTTGTTGTAACACGTAAACAGACCTAGGACATCCTCAAATTTGTTCTTACTGCAACAAAACAACAGAAAAGCATTAATGGAGGAAATCCAGTCTTACTGGTTCCCCATTTTAACCTTTAATTATATAAAAACACTTTCTAAATGATAAATTCCTGACATATGACATCTCCTTGCCTCCTGAAGAGGGTGCATCCTCTCCGTTCCTTCTTGATCTGCCCTTCTACGAAATGTCACATCACATCTCCTGCAACATACAGTGACATTCAAAAGAAAGACATTCCCCAAGGTTCTGTGAAGCTCTGTGCCACAAGGAACACAAAAATGGAAAGCAACATTCTGTGTTCGTGCTGGCAATATTTTCCTGTACTTGCAGAGCATCTCCCCAGCATTCTGGGGAGCCAGGCACAGTACAGCACAGTTAATGTCAAAGGACAAGGTTTGATATTTTACCTGAAATTCCCTATGTTGAAATTGTACTCTATCAGGACCTCACAGATTCCCATCACCAAGATGGCATAGATATTATTCTTCACACCAACACCAGAAGACAGAGAAAAATCTGCTGATTTATCCTAAGACGACAAGTGAAAACAAGTGAAAAACCTTTTCAACACCTGACAAGAACTCAGTGTCTTCCTCCATCAGATCAAATTGAAAATCTGATTTACCAGTTCCAGGTCTTCCAGCTCGCTCTTGATCATTCGCCGTGTGACAGAATCTAGCATGTCCTCAAAGCTTTGCTGAAATCCCACATTCTCCTCCTCATCATCATCATCTTCCACCCCTTGGTGTAGATGCACAGTGCTCTTATACCAGGCCAGACAGTGTTGGATACAGCTGAGCAGATGGGCCTGAAAGGAAGCAGTCCCAGGCTACTCAGCCAGCTTTCTACCTGGAGGGCACTGGCAGAAGTAGAACAGATTGCCCCACGCCACAGGCTACGCTATTATAATTTGATGCAAAGGGCCATAGTTGCCTTCAGTGGCTCATATGGCTCCAAAGTGCATCTCTCATTCACAGAAGAGACCTTTTGTAATCCTACACACAGCCACTCAGCTCTAATAAAGGTTTTCAGACAGTTACATGCATGAACTTGTCTATAGAGGATGTAGAGGCTCAGCTCCCACCGCTCCTGCAACCAAGTCACCTCAACTGCTGAAGGAGATGGGGAGGCATTTTCCAAAAAGCCCTCACTCCAGCTAATGTGTCTGCTCCCTTCCTGGATATGCTACTGTAGCACAGCATGGAAGTTTCCTTACGGAAGAACAAAGTGATGAATTTGAATTTGTTCCCTTAAAAAGCCTAGGAATCATTGAGATCTCATCTCTAACAATATCAAAGGAGCAAGATCAAAGGGCAGATTCCTTTTCCCTCAGACACATGCACACTGCACCACTATTCTGTTTAGAATTAGGTTGATGGAAGAAAAAAATGGGGTTAGCTAAACAGAGGATAACAGAACTAGACTATTCCTAGAGGACTTCTCACACTGGTCCCCCAAATCACTTAACAAACAGAATTCTTGTAGCTATTCCGAGACAGGGATGAAATGCCCAGCTCTGTTGTTGTTATAACAATTGCTCCAAGCTAGGAGGGAATGAAGAAACACAAGATACTCAGCACATGGAGGAGCACAACTGAAAATCCATGAAACAAAGGAGCCTGCAGATGTGGCCACTCTGTACAGCTCTCACCAGTGGTTCTTGCAGAAAGACTTGATCTCCTTGAGCCATAATACATCCCTCAAGTTTCAGTGGGGGCAGCAGGTCTTGCTGAGGCAAATAATATTGCTTTATCTGTCACATAAACAAGAAATAAAAATAACCAGTTACTTAGTAACTGAACCTCTCAGGTTGTTTCAATACAGAACATTACAAAAGCTTTGTATTCCACTCCACAGAAGGAAAAGGGGCACTATGATAATACAGCCATACACGTACCTGAGCCACAGCATCTATCCTATTAGTAGCTAAAAGGCCCCCTTTGCTCATTTACCTCTTGGCCAGCATGATAGACAGGTCAATCTGACCAGTGGCTTCAACATCACTTGCATTTCACGGGCAGTGTCATCTGTCCTTTAACCAGCAAGGGTCCCTGATCACTAACCACTCCTGTTCCCCTGTACACTTGCTCAGTGCTCGGTCCTGTTATGACATCCAGCTTCTTAGCTTGGGGATGCGGACAGGGAGGTGACATTTAGCACTGTAGCAAATCTATTTTTCTTGCAAATTCCTGGCTGTTTGGCACCCCACAGGAAGGAGCTATGCTCCTAATACTGATATAGGATCAGAACTGAATAGGGAAAGTTATATATAATGATGCTATGAAATTTTATACATTTACATCAAGTTCCCACTAAGTGCCCTCTAATACCTAGAAGCTGCCTTGGCTCTGTTCTTGTTCCCTTCTCAGACCCTACACCGGCATGGCTGGGAAAGCTGGAATTAGTCAGCGTGAACTCTACAGATGATTAAAGGGAAGAAAATTACTTGTCTCAAAGAAAGCACAATCTGTCCAATGGATTGAGGAAATGTGATTGTCTTGTTGCCATGAGCAACACTGTTGGGGGATGAGTTAATCCTCCTCGATCCTACACGGACTTGGATACCTTCCCTATGGGTGGACGGCAATGATAATTACTATGTAAGCACCATCCCTGGGAAGGCAGGGGAGAGGAGCTCGTGCAAAGCTAAGAAAGACAGAGCACACAAAGCACTTTGCTTCTCAGAATCACAGAACAGAAGACTGGAAGGGACTCCAAGAGATCCTTGCACTCCCGTCTGAATCAGGAGGGGAACTGCTCGCCACAGAGGTTGCGTAGCCTCCTCTCTGAGTAGAGCAGGGATTGTAACACCTTCCTATAGGCTTCCCATAGCACTTAAGCACCTTTGGAGTGAAAGGGAGAAAAGTGTTGTCCTGATATTTAACCTAAATTGCTTGTTATACTGGTTGCAGCCTGCAGTTCTTAGAGCCCTCGGCAAGCATGTCACAGAGTGGTACTTTACCTGGGACAAGAGTGTTTCCATTATGGAGCTGGCAAGCTGGGAGTTCCTACGCAGGACATCATAAAACCCCTGGAGATGGGAAGAAATGACAGGTTGGCCGACATGACAAAGGAAAATAACCCTATGCATAACAGGTGCATGTCACAAGATAGCAACACTCCTTTGGCACTGCAAGCAATCATAAACAAGTAAGACTGTGTTCAATGTAAAGCCCTAGCCTGGCCAAGCAAGGGCAATAGAAGGATGGTATGAATCACAAGGACTATGAATTTCCTCACAGGAGGAGGACACAGCCCTCTCACAAGCTGCATCTCCCTAGCAGTAGTGGCATCAAGCCCAGAGTGAGTTTCCATGCTATTTAGCACTAGATCCAACTTCAAACTGTGAAATTCCGGTTCAAAGGCAAAACAAAGCAGTGGGGAAATCGGAGGAGGCAAAAATCCTTGAGGTAGAAAAATCTCTGCGGACAGAAAAAGCAAATGCAAGACCTGTAGCGACACCAACACACACAGCAAAAACTCACAACCTACCAAAATTCTGTCCAAGCAAGGCAAGGAAGAACACAAAATCTCTATGATCTAAAGAGTTTTCCTTTCCTCAGAGCTGGTACCCGCTAGTTACCCCAGGAGCTAAGATATGGACACGCAAATCGCTGTTAATGTGAGGCCCTTTGTCACAAGATACACGTTACAGACATTGCAAAAGGAAGGCAGATCCCTTATGGAGTCATTATGGAAGTTCCCCCTCTACTCTCCGGCCAGAGTCCTCTCTTTGAAGCCTGTCATTAACTCCCAACAACACTATTCCTATTCCAATGCCTGTTATAACATTACTCCCTGCTGGGCACCAAATATCCTTTCCATTTCCTGGGTCACACCAAAGGAGGAAAGACTGACACATTCTCACTATCAAACATTGCATCAAATGAGGAAAATGCATACATGCCTTCAGGCTCTGCATAGTCCAACATAAGGAGAAGCAGGTGAAGTACATGTGTTCCACAAAGAACAAAAGACGAGGGATCCTTTTCTACAATAACATGGCCATTACTGACCCAGAGCTACAACAGAGCAGAACAGACTACAGAAGAGCTAGTAGTGGTTTAAAAGGAGACGGCAGGATCTGTATTTACCTCGTACAGCATGAGTCGGACATCCGCTTGCTGGCTCAGGCACCGCCTCAGGCTGCCCAGGATCTCAAGGCAGAAGGCCTCATTAGCTGCAGAATTATAGCAGGCATGAACATCTGCCTGGACCTGAGAGGGAAGATCAGTCACATCCTACTGGTTACAATTCTCAAATATCACAACTCAGAGGAAAGGTGATTAGAGGCCTGGCCTCTAAGCAATCATTGTGATAGTCCTTCACATGCTGCCAGGCTCTACACCAGCTATTGACACCAGCAGAGAATGCAATGCCAGAGGTTACATCCCTTAATCAGCTTCTTTAGCACATTGCATTTCCAAAACATGTTTCTCTCTAACACTAATTCTTACTGGAGATGTATTTTGATTTGGGGAAAACACTCCAGGCTGAGAGGTCTCAAATACTGCATGCGATACGTGAGCCTGTCTCACACACCTGCACGAGGGGCTGCAGAACAGCACTCACCTGAGTGGCACCAATGGCCTGGCTGCACTGGGAAGAGGACAAGCTGCCCAGAACCTTGAAATTCCTCAGCAGAAGTAAGAAGCCAGCAACTGCAGCTTTACGGGCATCGAGCTGCCTGTTGGCCAGAGGGAAAAAAAGAAAAAGAGCAGCTTAGAAAAACAGAAGCAAGAAGCTCAGAAGAAAAGACCATGACTTTGCTGGGAGCTCCTTAGCTCTTCACTCTCACAACATTCGATTTTCCTTTTGCCCTCACCAGAACCCCAAAAGAGACCCAAGCATTAAATGACCCATGGAAGCTTGAATAGGAGCTTCTCACTGCACTCCTGTACTTTTTAGAGTTTAAAAATTTGTAACAAAAAGATGATATTTTCCTTTGCTCACTGAAACCACAGCTTTCTCCAAGACCAAGTCCTTTGCATTGAATAATAATTACAAATTATGATTTCTATATTCTTAAGCAGGCAGCCACTGCTCAACAAAATCCAGTCTGTGATCACAGGATTATGAAGACAGCAGGATGTTTTGCTCAAAGCACCACCAAGACAAACTCATTTTTCTACCACTTAATAAAGGATCAAAGAGAAGGTGGCAGCTCAGCACTGAGCCAGTGCTTCCTTCTGGACTATCCCTAGCTTCTAGACAGACACAACTGTGTAGACACATACTGGAACTGTTTTTAATTTTGTCATCTTGAGTTCCCCA
>JAVCKT010022326.1:0-18876 GCA_032273925.1 Rhynchotus rufescens
TGCGGCGCTGCTTGCCCAGCGCTCCCACCTCTCCTGTCACCTGCACTGGGCCCTGGCCGCAGGGCGGCCCTCCCTTCCCTGTGATTTGCATGGGTTTCTAGGCATCTAAGATCCATTTTGACTTGGAGGGTTTCGAGCCCTCGGTAATTTTCTGCAGAACTGCAAATTTGAATGTTGTTTCATCTACCTCTCTTCCTTCCTTGTTAGTCATAGCTGAAGTCTGAGCTTTACAGCCCTGGTGATCTGTCCGGGCAAGCCTTTCGCTCCATCCAGCCTTCCTGCTCTCCTCCCGGGGGCAAAATCTTTACTTCTTCTCCAACACTTCATGGTGGGGGCTTGTTTCGGCGCTGAACACTGGCCTTTCAGTCCTGTGTATCCCAGCCAGTCTGTCCTGGCTTCCAGCTGCAGTGCCTCTTCAGCAGGCATCCCGCTTTCCAGGCTCCTCAGCAGACCTTGAAAAAGTAGTCGCATTTATTTGTTTGTGTAATGCTACATATTGGCAGTTTAATTACGTATGTGTGTGTTTTTATATATATATATATATATAAATTTATATATATATATATAAATATATATATATAATATGTATATATTTTTCCTTTACCTGAGTATAAGCAGCGAACCATTCTCTTCGGGCCATTTGTTTAGAAGATCATGGCTCTCTGTTATTTTATTACCCCATCGTGTACTACACTAATAGAAGAATTCTTGGACCGTGTTAACAGTGACACTCTAAATTGCTGGGAAGCTTTAAAGATGGAATATGACTTCACGTATGATAGAGTTGAGATGAAAGCAGTGGCTTGGGTTTCTGGCCTTTTTCATGTTCTGCAGGGGCAGATTGTAAAACTTTCAATATAAAATACAAACTAAAATCACTTGATTTAAAAAAAAAAAAAAAAAGAGAGAGAAGGAAGGAAAGAAAGAAAGAAAAATAGAGCATAGTATGAATTGAGTGAATCTCTTCTCAGTTGTAGAAGTTCCTTGACTGCTGTAGAGAAATAGAGGAATTAAAGTACCCACTAGAGAACTTTGGGAAATGTATGAAGTGAAAATAAAGCAGTGTTGCTTTTTCCTCCCCGCAGTTATGTCAACTCTTTTGTATCATTGTAAAGCATTTTTGCAAGGACCTGGCTGTCAAAATGAAATGTCATCAAAACAACTTTCAAAATTGTTTGAAAAACAATAAAGAATTTAGTTGATGGATTTTGGAGGTGATGTATTTTCACACACACACAAAAAAAAAAAAATATGCTTTTTTTTGAGTGAGAGGAAAACTGCCCAAAATAATACTTTTATAGGAAAATCAATGCCCCTTGTTGTTATAGACACAAAAAAGTTGAAAATGAAAGGATATTATGAGGAAATGCACATTTTGCATTTAGATTTACCCAGTATGTTTGCCAGTAGATTTTGAATAGCATGGTTAGTTTCACTTTTCCCATATGTAGCCAGTTTCTGAAAAAATATGCCCCATACTGATAAAATTATAAAAAAGTGATAGAAGAACTCAAAGATATGATACGTTACTTTGAAAATTATCCATTAAAAACAAAAGTCTCCATATTGATGGAGTTCTTTTAAAGGCAATGTCCTTTTAACCAGCAAACAGGTCTTCTGTGCATCAAATAATTAAAAATAGAGCAAAGTTTCTGAACAAGGCGTCTGGCAGAAGCGTCTGTACTTCCATCTGTGCATGATTAGCAGAATGTTTCATGATATTTAAATAGCACCAGCTTTGCTCTCTTTTTTATTATTTGTTGTGCCGAAGACCTGTTTGCTTGTTAAGTGGTCTTTTCTGAATAGTTGCTGGCAGGGAGTCAGGAAAGTGTATGAAGACATCTTGTACGCACTGCAGATGCCAAATTGTCCCTTTTTACAGGGAGGCACTGCCCTTACTGTATTTTTGCCGTAAATCCTATCATGTCCTTCGCTTTGTTTTTAGAATTTCTTACAGAGCAGTTCATTCCAGAGGGGTTTGAGCCATGGGCAGTGAGGGGCTTCACCGATACCGTTATTTTTGCAGTAGTTGCATTTGGAGGCACTGTGTGGCACAAGTCCCGGCCCGGTTAGGCTGGCGGGGCGTTTGTGGTGCCGCAGAGCCGCGGCATCTGCCCGGAGTCATGAGCCTAATCTGCAGCGCGCAGCGCCCTGCAGCCTCGCGCTCCCCACACAGGCCTAATCAGCCGCGTCGCAGCTTTCCGCCGGCTCCTCGGGTTCCTCCGTGCTGGCGAGCGTTCGGGATCGGCCCGGGAGCTTTCAGCCCTGAGCTGGCAGCGCTGGGCTGTGCACTTGCAGCCTCTGGTTTCCCTTCTACTCTGTGGTAAAATTCTGGTGCGTTTGCTTTATGGAGACCTGTGCGGTTAAGCATGCTCCTAAAACAGGCCGTCCCTAAATATGAAGTATTTTGTATCTAAATATGAAGTATTTTGTATCTGTGTCTTGTTGAGAATGTGGACTTTTGAGCTGTTTTGCTCCCTGTAAATGCCTTGTTATTGGAAATTGGATGGCTGTCCAGGAATCCTGATGAGCTCAGAGGTGTTTTGTGAAGAATTGGTATTTGGTCCTTGGGCAATTCATGTTCTTGGATGGGCAAGGAAAATAAGCATTTTTGTGGACTGCGTAGCTGATGTTTGCTCTGTAGCTGAAGTTTGTTTTTCTTGTATGTGGTTATGGTTGTAGTACATGATGTAGGACTGCTGGCCTGGGTTATGTCTCCACTTCTCTTAGGGACTTGAAAAAGTTCATGCTGGTTACTCGGAGTCGATCTGTTCAGCTAGTAATGTGCGTATATAAACCGTGTGTTGATGGATCCCAGAGAAGGAAGAGCCTTTTGCTGGGCCCTTCCACGCAGAGTTCATCTCGCGTAGCTGTGGCCGTGTTACGCAGCCTGCCGTGGTGCCTCCGCCTCAGTGTCTGAGCAGTGGGGTGCTTTGGTGTAATGTCTTCAGCAGGTTGGCGCTCACGTGGGTGGCTCTGCTCCCCAGACCCTCCAGAGAGGGGTCTGAGTGTGGCCGAGTGGAGGACACCTGGGAAGGACTAGAGAAGGAAAGACCATGTTTTACTGTGAAATTTGGGACAACATGTACCCCAATTCTGTCAGCTACACCTCATAACATGAAGCTGTTCCACTCTACTTTTACTTAACATCACTGCAGAAAATGATACTAGCTCCCTGAATTCTCCTCTGTCTGCAGAAATCAGTAATTTTCTCTCAAATCAATCAAATCTTGACCTGTGCCGTTTGATGAGTCTTAGACAGACATCTCTCCAGGAACAGGGATGAGGAGGAGGACTTGAACTCATCTGGGCAAGGTGTACAGTTCTGTGTCAGTAGACTTACTTAGGCTGAGCCTCGTAGGCTTGCTTAGGCCCAGCCAAGTTCTCCGTTTTGCTCCTGATACTTGTTCTCAGAATTTATCATAATGGATTTTTTGGAAGCGCTTCAGCTTGTGTTGTGAGTGTGAATTAATTACTGTTAGTATGAGTTGCCTGTTGCAGAATGGAATTTGTTTTCCTGTGTCTCCTGTCATGCTCAAGGTACATCACACACTTTGGAATAACGAGCTCGGTTGTGACAGTGCAGCGACACTGGGGACAAACACAGCCGTCCTCCTGGCCGCGACAGGCGGCCCGATTCAAGGCCCTGCTCACAGACTGGGCTGGGAAGATGCCTGGGAGGTTAGCAGCGTCCCTGGTATTTTTTAAAAGGCATTTGTGACAGGCTCCTTCTGTTGGCAAAATGGATCTTGCTGTTTATTACTTCATTTGTAACTCTCAAAGCAGTGTAAACAAAGTGATGAAGAGTTGCAGGGCACATTATTCATTAACTGTTGTTTAAACCTCATTGTTGCATTTTTAGCCCTGGTTGTTTCACATCATGACATACTACTCGAACAAGCCATAACCCTTGATTTCCTGAAACAAAACTGAAGTTTCGTTTTCACAACCCTGCAAAAGCACGGAGTTAAAGCAGCTCTTGCCCCTTTTTCACGTGTCCCATTAGCACACGTGAAAAAGGAGGCCTTCATTCCCAGTGGGCGCATGGGGCGGGAGGTGCCTTGTGTCACTCCCAAACAATTCCTTGCAGCTGGCTTGAGAGCAGCGTGGATGGTGTCCAGCACACAGGCATCCCCGAGTACAGCGATGATGGTGATGGCGACGTGGATGGCCACTCCGTATAGAGAGCTTAGCATTTACGTAACGCTGCGCTGTTGACTACTGTAGACGTGTTATTTTAGGCCCTGCTCGTGCTCCTCCTGCTGCCTTGCAGAGGGTTCCAAGCGGGCCCTTCGGCTCCAGTTGGGAGCAGATGTAATTAAAATGGGAAAACGTGCGCGTGATCCGAGGTGAGCCTGCAGCTGTGGAGAGACCAGCAGCATGAGGGGCTGACCTGTGCAATGCTGCTCTAGTCCTTCATGGTGCAACTGAACCACACACCGAGAGTAGAGCTTTGGGTTGCTTCGTTTTCGTCTTCAGCTTGTACTGCTGTCCATTCACGGAAGTCCCGACTTGCTTTTTGTGCATTCCTGATGAATCTATTCTCTGACATATAGAAAAATGCACCCCCGTGATTAAAGTGTGCCCTTTTAAACATGGGCACGGCTGGTTGTCATTTCCAGCTCGTACTGCTATAGGAAGGCTGCTCCAAACGGTGTGCCGCTTGGTGGGAAGCAGCGGCAGCTCGGTGCGTTCTCAGCTGTATAGCTCCAACGTACGTTTCTTTTAAGACACCTACATGTTGTAATAAAAATACTTCTTACAAGCAAAGATACGTAACCACAGTTTAGATAATTACAGAAGAAAACGACTCAACTAGGTATTGAAACAGGAAAAAAAAAAAGCAATCTTGAAAGATTTTTAAGAGCGCTGGAGTTAATATAGCAAAAATTTTACCTTTCCCTAAGAATTAAAAGCTGCATGATGATTCATACTATGCTAAAGTTGGTATAGATTATGGCATGCATGCCGAACAATGGTCTGAGATACTAAATACTGTAACTGCAATTGGTACTCAGGCCTGAATTGGCAGGAAAAAAAGGATAAATATGTAACTGTGCTAAAAACAACACAAGTCAATTTGGGGAAGCAGCTGAATATTGCTAGAAAAGCTGAACAATGCATTTGTATGCGAAATAGTGTGTGCCTGGTGTTCTGTCACAGAGCTGTTGCAATTGGAAATAGGTAGCAAAAATTTACTGTTTAATATTTCACAGATAATAATTGTTCTGAATGCTTTAAATAGTACAGGAAATGTAGAGTGTCACAAACTTGACATTTGAATATTAATATTGATACTGAAACAGTCTCACCACAAAGAATGCCAGGGCTGCAGGAGGAAAGAGAGCGTTCTGATTAGATAAAAACAACATTTTTTAAGCCTTTCAGATATGATGAAAAATACCTCATGAAAACTGAGACAAGATTATCTTTCAGGACTGGACATTTAATGTCCCATTTTGGGAATACCCCTAAACAGGTAGAATTGGAAATAGATTTTTTTGTCATTTCTCCTTTTTTTTTTTTTTCTCCCCCCCCATCATTTTGCTAGTTGATGAAAATACTCTCAAACTGGTTAATAGCACAGGGCTGTGAAGTGGTTTGGATTCCCTTATGCCCATGTATCAGTATATGCAGTACAGAAAAAGTGCATGGTGGTGTGTAGGCTGCCCATTCTCTAACTCACTTGACATATGTTACCATCTTGATTACTGACATTTGGCAGTAGAAGAGCTTATTGAGGAGAAATCTTTCCTTTTGGAAAATAAAATAGGGTTGGCTTTATTTTTCTTCTGCTTATTTTATTTCAGAAGCAAGCAAGCCTTCTTTCCTTATGGCTGTGTGCGCAGATTTACTGTTTTTCGGTAAGTTCATGATGTCCTGCCTGGTCTAAGGTGGGATGAGGACAGAGCATCTCACAAACAAATAGTAAGTTTTAGTGTATGGACCTGGGGGAGCCAGGAGCCAGCCATATGTATTCTCAGAACAGCAAACTTGCCTCCAAAGACAGAGCAAAATAGAGATGGAGACGGGTGGAAATTTTTGACCGTGTTGTACTTTGCACCTAAGGGTCTGGCCCAAGGCAGGTCTGTGCAAGGGGTAGTATATTCATAGGTTTTGATTTTATGATGCTGATGTTGGTTGTCCCAGTTTGATTCTACATGTTGAGCTATGTGTAAACTCATCAAAGGAGTTTTCTTTTGGGGGGCAGGAAGGGAAATTTAGTCAGCTGCTTTTCTGAGTGCTCTGTTACTTGTGACTTCTTTTTCCTTTCAGAAATACATCTTGCACTTTCAGAGCCCCTTGTTTGCAGATGTGTTTAATAGTGATTTTTAATCTTTAGAATGGAAATGACATTTTAGCATGCATTTGCACTGTATAATATTTCTTTCTACTCAGACTGCTTACTAGGCAATTTAAAACGCTAGGTATGAATTTAAAAAGCAAAACTTCAAAAGCCATTTTCTCTTCTGAAATCTTGTGAGATGCTTGTGGGTACTTCAGTGTGTGTATGTCAAAGGGGCACAGTTCTGCTTTGTGAAATATAAGCAGCCTCCTTATTTTGTGTTACAGTATTGTTGTGATTAGGAAAAGAAACGGGTCCAGTCGCTAGCACCATTGTGAGTGCCTTTCTGTCTTGGTGCTCGAGAACCTAGCTAAGGACACGTGGACAGGAGAGTAATGCAGAGGTTTTACTCCACAGGGCTTGGTGAGGTGATTCATAGCGAGTGCACAGCGCATGGAAAATGTTGCTCTGGCAGCATTCCCGCGTGCCCGGGCTTGGAGCCCTTCTGCGAGTGCTCGTGCGGGAGCTACACGCTCTGTCTGTGGCAGCGTGCTAGCTGAAGTGAATCTCTCTTTTTATTTGTTGATCTAGTCTAACTGCCATTAGGGACATGCAAGTAAATTATTTTAATAACATTAGCCTTCTGATTTAGAATCCGAACCTGCTTCTTGGATGTTAGTGCAGATTAATGGCATTGGGATCAAGCCTTTAGGGGATGAAAAACAAAACAAATCCAAACTGTAGTAGTTAGGCACAGCTGACCAAGTTAAAAAAAGTGAGTGAAAATTTGTGATGTATGCCTAATTCCCATTTAATGTCCCATAGAGCTATCAGTGATTCACGAGTTATTTTATATCTGGGACCTCTTAATTCCATAGGTTATTAACAGAGAATATGGTGACTAACACATGCCATTTACAGTGTGCTTTTATCTTTGTTTTACTGCTTAAAAGTGTGTTCAGATGTGTCAGTGGGGTTTTATGTAGTCTTGGAAAAATGGTTCTCACTGTGGTATTTGCTCAAAATACGGTATGTGGCCAGGATGTGCATTAGATATTCAAATGATATAAGCCATAGAATTTGTGAATTTGCATTTTAAAATATTTGTCATTTCTGGAAATACCCTGAGGTGTAACTGTCCACAACTTCCCCTTACTGGATAATTACTAAATACTTGATTTCAAAGCAGAATTCGTAACCAGCTGGGGAGTGGGTTTTCCAATTTGTGCTTCTAAAACCTTGCTGCCAAGACTGTAACCCAGAAAGCTTTCTTACCTTGTTGCTGCCTTGTTTGTTAATGCAGGTGAGGTTGTGAAAGCTGCTGGCCTCCTGGAGCACTGGCTATTGCCCTGCATTTTAGGAAAAGTAATGGGCTGCTGGAGAGAGCATATGTAAGATCTGAGCCTGATTTAGTTTGTGGTGGAGAAGTTTCACGTGGTATTCAGGTAGCGAAGAAGAAAAAGGTAGCTCATGTCTCTGGTTTGAGTCACCTATGGCATGTCTGAGCCACCAGGAGCATGACTCCAAACCCTGGGGTTGGCCCCGGATGTGTCCTCCTCAGACATTTAGGAGAGCAGGAGATTTTAGGGATTAGGAGTGTTAAGGGTCTCTTAATTGCAACTGGGAGCTGAGGCCTTGCCCACATATGCACCGTTGAGGTACTGGGCATTGCCTGGAGGCAGATGGCTGCTTTGGTTTCTCATCTGTCCCTTCCTACCCTTTGCTCCTGCATCTCCATGGTACTGATACCCTTTGTAAATGGCTCCTGAACTTTCGTGATAAAGGGCACCATGTAAAAATGAATGTTCCATCTGTCTCCGGTAGGCATCCTGCTGTCTTCAGTCACAAGTCTGTGTCCCACCTTAAGGAAGTCCACTGCATTTTAGGCCTTTCACAGCTGCACGTGTCACCCCAGAGCAGGAGTGTGTCCCATCTGTGCTCTACTCTTAAGCAATCTGCACTCTATTTATTTGCAGTGAGGGCCTGTAGCCCTCAAATAACATCTGTTGCTTTTCTTGGAGCTTGGAGGTCGTGGTGGCGGCGTTGGCAGTGCCTGTGCTGCAGTCGCAGGGATCAGAGTGGGGCAGTAGCACTTGCCTGCATATGGATCAGTGTGGAGAAAGGGAACATCATGGGAGCCCTCACTGGAGTTAGACCTGTAAAGCATTGCTGGCTGATGGGGCTGCAGTGCAGGGGTGGGTTTTGGTGTGGGCTGTCTGTGTTCAGAGCGACCAGTGGCTGTGGTCTGAGGACCACTCCACTTACTGACCTGATCCTGAAGAGGAGTGGGACTGGGAAAAACAAACTGGCCGTCAGCAGGCGTGAAGTTGCTCTCCGGAGCATTTCACCTTTCTGGAAAAACTTCTGGGAGTCTGCAAGTTGAGGAAGCTCAGAGCCTTTCCCAAGGCTTGAGGTAAAATAAAACCCCGAAGTAAATTTTTTTTTCGTGTCTTATTATTTTTCTCAGTTATTGTGTTATTACAGTTTCATGTAATTTTTCCTGCTTTTTTTTAATGTACGTTTTCAGTAGATCAACACCACTATCTTTCTCTCTGAATGCACTTGCTGTTATTCGTTATTTGCTCCAAATTTCTACAATGTTGTTTTAGTAGAGTGATCAATCTGGGCCCTTTTGAACACATTGCATGGAAGTCCTTTGAATGAATTTTACAATTGCCATTTTTACAATGCAGCAGCTTCGGTAATGACAGCAAGCATTCTGCCAGCATCAGTGCAGTTATGGCCGTGCTCATAGTGCTGAGATTTTGCTGGAAAAAGCGGTCCCTCAGAGTTTTTGTTTGACTGCAATATGAATGCGAGTAGACTGTCACTGCCAGTATGAATATGTGTGAATTTACCCATTCTTGTGCCCCTGTGGTAGGTGATAATATTTGCCCGGCAGTTTGTCACTTAGATAACATGCAAATAATCAAATAATCTTTTTTTGACTGTATGTGCCAGCTTTCTAAAAACTTTTCCCTGGCAGCCCCTGTGGATGGGTGCAGAGGTGAGGGCAGTCCGAGGCCTGGGGAGACCTGCCAAGCTGCGGCCTTGTCCCTGGGCCCGGCCCTGTGGCACGGGGCTGGCGGCTCCATCCCTGCGCTCCAGCAGGGAGGCTCCTGCCAGGGCGGGATTTGCTGGAGGCTGGAGGGCAGCGAGGCCCCGGCAGCCTCGCCGGCGTGCGCAGTGAACAGCGGCCGTCGGGTTATCCCGGCTTCCAGGCAGCCGTGCGAGTAGCGAGCGGCTGCTTCCCCTTTGCGCTGCCTACTCCAAAGGGTGTTTGTTTGTTTTCCTATGTGTACCCCCCAGGTGGAAGATACGTGCTGTGCTTTCCTGTCAGGAGAAGGGAATTCCTTCTCCTGCTGCGTTTTCCCAGCATCAAATGTGAAACAAGCCTGAGAAGCTTTGCCCAGGAACGTCCCCTAGGCCGCTGGGGCAGCAGAGCCTGCCGCATCCCTGCTTTTCCTTGGAGGTTGTTATTGCTGAGCTGGGAAAGCGAAGGGTGCCAAGGGGGAATGAACGGGAGGAGCCCAGAGAGATACGGGGGAAGCAGTAGGTGAGGAGGAAGAGACTGGCCCATAAAATCAGATAATAAAGCCATGCAGCCATAAACCTGCAGCGCTCGAAGTTCAGAGGAGTAACTGCGTGCTTGAAGGCCTGGCAGCGCGGCTCCCACGTGCAGCTTGTGCGGTGAGCTGAGCTCCCCCTCGCCCAGGGAGGCTCTGCAGAGCCCTGCGGCCCCGGGCGCCTTTCCTGGGGCTGCCCTGCCCTCCGGAGCGCAGCTCCACACGTGTTCTGGTTCCCGGAGTGCAGGCAGGACGGCCGGGGAATGTTACAGGCTGTTCAACCAGGGCAGGAGCGCTGGGCTGCATGGGCTGCTGGTTTTAAGAGAGATGGGACCTGAGATTTCTGTAGAGGCTTTGGCCGTAAACTTTGTGCATTTGGTTTGGAAAAAACGGAAGTTCTTTCATGCTTCGAAGGGAAAAAAAATAGATAGTACTAAAAATCTCTTCCTTAAATCAAAGTTTTGTCTTTGAAATAGGAAGAGCTTAGCAGAACATTTTAAGTGAACTTTGCCATAACTGCTTACCTGAGACTCTGGCATCCTCTGCTGTTACTGTGCTGCTGCTTTTGTGGTCTCCCGGTGTCTCCCAGTCACCCAGTGCCTCTCTGAGTGCTGCTGGGTCCGTGTGATGGCTGCCACCCGGATTGAGCCTTCAGCCAAGGAGCCCGCATCCAGAGTGCTGCTTTTCCGGAGTCCCGCTGCAGGGAAGGGTGGGAAAGGGCAAAGCATCCTGAACTGGCAGCAGAGATTTTTCCACTTGCTGTGTGAAAGGTGCCCCCCTCTGCAGCCTTTCGCCCTCCCTCTCTCGGTGCCGCTTCGCTCGCTGTGGGAAGGAGCCGAGGCGACGGGTCCTGAGTCACCTCAGCGCCGTGTGTGGCACGGGACAGCGTGGGGCGACAGCAGGGACTGATGCTGCTCGGCTGCCTTCCGTGTGGGGGGTCAGGGAGTGCAGCAGGAACACTGGGAAAATTGCTTGGAACCGCGTATGCCTGCGGGAGAGCCAGGAGTTAGGCACGGGCTTGGAAGGCCAGTGCAGGAGCATGGAATCACGTGTCCTCTGCTTTGTACAGAATTGTGCCCTGTTATGAGAGTGGGTTTTCTTAAACTCGGCAGTACAGCGTGGAGGGTTTGGCCTCTATGTTAAAATATTGTAGTTGAAACTGGGGCTCTTATCCTCACGACACTGATACCTGTAAGTAACTTGGCGTGCAGAAGCGCTTTTGCTGTACTACATACGGGGTAAATCTCTGGTTCAAAATTCCGTGATTAAAAAGTTTGTATTTAAATTAATAATTTGCCCTCGTGACTGACTTCTAATAGACCCCAGTCCTTTTAATTTGCAAAGTAACAAAAACAAAGGTGTTGTTAAAATAATAATTAAAATATGATCTATAATCTAAAATTATAGAATGCAAGAGAATAATTTATTTGATTGGTTTAGTAAAGAAAAATATTCTGAGATATTTGACAGAGTGCTTCTGTATATGTTATGTAACTTATTAAAAGAAGTAATTGAGAAAAAGAAAGAAGTTAATTTTTTCTTGGAGAAAAAATGGAGAAAAATTGGAGAAAGAAGCCTTTTCTTGAGTGTAAGTTACTGTGTCTGTACATTTGTGGAGCCCTGGTATGGTTTTTCCCCTTGTTGTGTCATGAGGAATCAAATCCCTTAAAAAAAAAAAAAAAAAAAAAAAAAAAAAAAATTCTGTCTCTCTAGCTACTTTATTTCTAGTATTTGAGACAGTATTGTGTCAGGGCAAGGCAATATGATCACACCCATATTTTTATACTTGTGTTAAAAATATATATGCATTCCTGGGTAAAATAGTCTTCAAAATGATAAAAATAATGCCCATACAGATGTAAGAACATCACACTGCTTGTGTCAGTCTAGCATGTATAAGGAGCTTCACAACTGTTCGGATCTGCTCTTCTTTCATAATGGGCTGCAACTTGTTTACTAATGCTTGGAAGCATGTACACATCAAATAAATCTCTGGTATTTGGGCCATAGTGTACCAGCATTATGCAAAAGGAAGATTAACCACACTCTATATTAAGCTATGATCCACTTTACTCTTGATTCCTAGCTATACTGAATCAACCAAACCATGAAAGAGCAAAATTAGTGCACGGCTTCTGCTGACAATAGATTTATTTCCGTATTCATTGGCATCATTGTTAAGAAAAAAAAATGCAATTAAGACTGCAAATCTCCTTGGGACTCAGGGCATTTTAAGTTAACCATAGTGCAAGGGGATGAGCTTTTGGGTGGTGCAGAACAGCAAGGGAGGCAAATAGCTGCATCCTGTAGTATATTCTGCGTTGCCACAACAGCTGGGAGAGACACACTCATTTTGACTGCTTGTGCTGTTAATAGATAGTCGTTAGCAAGCATTATATTGGCAAATCTGACACAGAGTGAATTTGCAACCATGACTCAAAAGACTTTCCTAACATGAAGCATCTTTAATGCATGTCATTTTTTCAGCTCTTTCCTGTTTTTACTCTGCTCTTTTTCAGTGAAAAGGTCAAGAAAAGCAGTAGCGCAGTGGCTGCTGCTTTCAGCAGTGCTTTACAGCAGGGAACGTGGGGAGATCTCTCATAGCCTTTTCTTAATTCAGTAAGTTAAGCCTTTTGTCCTGCAGCTACTTTATTTCCGCCAGCGTTTTGTTGAATTTGATGCGTCCCATTAATTATATTCAGATGGATTTTAAGGTAGCTCCAGGATGGTGCTGAGCTGCTCAGCCCTCCTCCTCCTTTCTCTGTGCCCCAGAGGTGGCCTGGCCCTTAGGAAACCTGCCTTGCCAGGCATGATAACTTTGAGTCAGCCATTTTCATAACGTGGCACTGCCTTAGTCAGGGGCTGCGTTCAGGTTGGGAGAATTCGGGTAAGAACAGGAGTTAACATGCAATTTTCTTCCCTCACTTGCCACGCAGGTGGGTGCCCACACGCCGCGCGTGTCGGCGTCCCATGCTCCTTCTCACAGCCCCATCGCCTACTGCAAGCAATGGGACTTTTTTTTTTTCAGAGACCAAAACATGAGCAAATGTATCTTTTCCTATCACCATCAGTTTAAGGAATTAAAAAAAATACAGCATCTTTTGCTTTACAGTGCAAGTAGAAATGGAGGCACCCAGGCAGAGTTCCCTTGACATAGGCAGAGCTGGTGCCTGGCTGTTGATTCAGATTCAGGGCCTTAAAAAGTAAGTGCTGACTATTCAAAGTTAATTTATAGTATTAAATTAGGAAGGCTTATAAAAGTTTAACTAGCCTTAAGGGTGCTAAGTACTACCAGCTGGGGCTGAAAGGACTTTCAGCTGGTCAGCATTTCTTGTGATTGGCACTATTCGTTGCAGATGTGTTGCCCACTTGCTGCCTTTCTTTGCAGGTACGGGCTTCTCTGCTCACAGTTTTTGATGCCTCGCTTGCTAGCTCGCCCGTTCTGCAAAGCTGGCAGGATGACAGCAGGCTACTCCCTAATTCTTTTGTGCTGGGACTAATCCTCAGGGTTCTTTCTGATGTTTCTCCAGAAATATGTGTTCAACTGAGGCGAAATGCTGGCTTGGTTTGCAATACTAAAACGTGGACAGAGCAGATCACTTTCTGAGCATGAGCTCTCTTTTAAGAAATCTTTGTGGGTGTATATGAATAGGTTGAGTTTTAAGCTCTCTGTCCTATTAAAATGTATGCAACTGTGAGCAGAGGCTTACGGACTTTTAAAATACAGGTGTACTTTGGCACATGCTTACTGAATAGTTTGATAAGCTTAATCTTTGTTTGCTATGATTTAACATACTTGGAGTTTGACAAATAACAATTAGGTGACTAGTCAGTTAATAGGTTGTGATATTTTACTGATTTAAATTGTGCTTTTCTGCTTTGGCTCCCGTTTTCAGGCTTTTATTTGTTAGCTTTTCTACATACTGATATTGGGCATAAGATTTTTTTTTTTTTTCCCCTTTAGTGAAAGTGAGATTACGAATTACTGTAATTTTGGGATAGGTTTCTGGTATGAGTAAACAGTGTTCCTTTGGTGAGTTTTCTGTTATGGAAAGCTGGCTTATGCATACTGTTTTTCAGAAAAGACCTGTATTCTAAAGAATAGTGTTGTGCAGCTCCTAGAAACTACAGAGAAGAAAAACATCTCTATTTAAATTGAGAATATACCTCTGCTTCTGCAGTGTGGTTCCCCTTGGTTCAAGTAGGGGACTGGAAATGGTTGGCTGGGGATTCTGCTCCTAATTTCTGCCCTGCTTCTGTAGGACATATGGTGAATGGCTGAACTTTGGTACATGGCTGCTGTCACTCGCCAGGTTCTTCCTAATGTTGTTGAACCGAAGGTGACGATATTAACAGTCCCTGCAGATCGAAGTGGAAGTAACATACACGTGTCACTCTGCGTTTCACTGGCTACTACAGAAGGATTTAGCAAAACTAAACTCAGGATAAGATGTGGGAGGAGGGAGGATATGTCTAAAATCACAGTGTTCACATTCTTGGCAGCACCAGCGAGCTGCGCTGCAACTTCTGGTTTACATTTTGAAAATGTACCAAACAGCATATAACGTTTGATTCCTGCTCGCGTTACGCAACGGAGCGCCATTGCAGCACAGATGTGTTTTACTGAAGCAAGAAGACGTTCTCCTGGGAATTGAGCGCATCTTCCCCAGAAGTCAGCGTGGGACCCGGGCTGGGCACCGCTCTCTTGGCAAGCGCAGGCAGCCGGCGCTGGAAAGCTGCCTCACCTTTCACTTTGCATGGAACTTACCCTTTCTCCTCGTTTTGGGCACCAGCCGCTGCCACTTGCTTCATCCAGTTCTGGTGTGGGGATCGGGATGCTTTGGATGGCTGATTACAGCCTTAATCTGGGTCTTGGGAGTCGGGATCACTGCTGCTAATCTGGCCTCGTTCTCATCTGTGAGCAGGAGAGGCGATTAGGGAGATGGAAGGAATGCGAGCTGAGAAACTTCTGGATGGGGTAAGATGGGAGTGAGAGGATAAAAAAAAGAAAAGGTCTGTGATAGTATTTTCTTTAGCTGATAAGGCAACAGTGATCCATAGCAGGTACAAATTTCCTGCTGTTTTTATAGTGGCTTTCGGCCTGCTGCTTCCAGGTGTCCCCTTTGCTGGAAGCAACGTTGTGCCCCTGCTGCCTCGGTTTGCTGGAAGTTCTTCCTGTCGCCCTAACGCTTGGTCACCAGCCAACACGTGCCTTCTTACTACCTGTGTGCCTTAGATTTATATAACAAGGTTTAGCACAGTCATTCCAGCAGTGGTTATAACAACATTAATGAGGCTTGTCCGTATGGGAGAAGTTGTTTGGACCTTAATGGGTTTTGGATGCTGCCCCAGTGAGCTGGGGAAGTCACAGGGCTCAGAGGCACAGGTCTGCAGTGCAGGTGCCCAGAGCTGTACCGCGCTGTGCTCCAAGCAGATGCTCATGGTGCAGTGTTAAGCTGGGAGACTGAGAGTGAGGGGAATTCCCTGGGGATCTGTCCTGGCTGTGGTAATGCTCACTGTTTCATAACTGGAATGATTGGTGGAGAGGTTCTCAAAGTTATATAGGATGAGGAGCATCCTATGGAGAAGGGTTCCCAGAGTGCTGGAAAACAAGGAGCCCAGCGTGTAGCGTGTCATGCTCACTGCTCCCCACGGAGCTGGCTCAGCTGCACGGGCTGCTTTCCTGCCCTCCTATGCCGTGCGACCTGCAGCCCCATGCTGTCAGCCTCGCCTGTGGGGCAGAGCCCCACGCGTGTCTGCAGAGCAGCGTGGCTCTGACCCACGTATCCCCGTGGGACTGCGAGGAGGAGAAAAGGCTCCCAGAACAAGCAGTGTTCTGGGATGTATGAGGGAGTTGTATACAATAATCCATACATCTCTGCTGTGTCCAGTGCTGGAACTGGCCCTGCGCCTAGTTTTGGGTACAGCGCAGTAAGACACACATGGACCAGCTGGAAAGAACCCAGGAAAAGGCAGCGAGACTGATGAAAGACTTGGAAAGCATGACCTGCCGAAGGAAGATGAAAGTGTTGGGGTTGTTTAGTCTACGGGAGAGAAGGGCGGCAGCGGACGTGATAGCAGTGCTCAGCTATGTGGAAGGTTCCCGCAGCAAGGAGGGGAGCAAGCTCTGCTCTACGGCTGCTGGGGCGCAGGCGAGGAGACCTGAACCCAACCTGAAGGTGGTGGGACTTAGGTTGAACATTTCGGAGAACTTTCAGGTGGTAAGGGTGGTTTGTGGCAGGCAGTAGCTCTGTGGAGAGCTGTGGAAACGTCAGAACTGCTGTTCTCCTATAAACCCGAGAAACTTCTAGGAATATCCTGGGCTTTGCCTTGGGGAAGCAGGTGGCATATGTGCCTCCAGAGGTGGTTTCTGAGGAAATGACCGAGGACTTCTTTTCTGTGAAATTATGGAGACTATGATATCGCAGCAAATAACTCAGAAGATAGCGGCCGTTCATTGTTGCAACACATCAGTGGTAACATAGGCAGCTGATTTATGCATAAAGGAGCGATGATGAGATTCTCCTTCTGCTCTCTGTTCTAGTCTTAAAAAAGTCTATGAGTAAGCTAATTTTACTGGAACGTTTCAAAAGGCTGTTCCTGTAAATATGTTACTTGTGTGCAGAAATAGAGGAAGTGATGTTGGTTGGCTGTGCTCGTTGGAAGTATTGTGCAAACAGAATTAGTACCTGCTAATGCGTAGCATGGCTGTAGTAAAGGCAGCAGTACTCTGCGAGGCACAAGAGTTTTACCCTAGACCATGATGTGTTCCTCTTGCCTACATTTTCGTGTCCTTCTGTCCCTATCTTATTGTGAGGTGGAGAGCAGAGTGGGAAGAACTGGACTTTAATTGCCTCATGCCTTTGCATAAGTTGGTCTTCCCTGGAGTTTGGTTGCATTAAATGTCTGAAACAGCATTTGAGGACCAAACCTCAGGGTCATCCCTTGCCTCCTAAGCCAACATGGAGCTGGGCAGCTGTGGGTGCTCCAGAGCACCCTGGGAGTGCTGTGAGGAGCATGCCAGGGCGTTCACACTGCTGATACCAGTCGTGACTGCGAGGAGCAAGCAGGAAATCTTAATCTTATTACATTAATTTTATTACATTTTATTAAAATAATCACCTTTAAATCTTGTTTTGCATTTACTGCTTTAAAGTGTTATCCTTGAAGGAGGAAATGCTTGTAGTACTTGAAATAATTTTACATCTGTGTATACTTTCTAAAACTCTGACTATGTTGTATTTCTACAAGTATGTTTCACCAGTAATGTGGTCCAACTTATATTTCTTCAGACATCTACTTTTTCTACTTTTTATTATGTTATAAGATAATCAGTGCTGCATCTTTTAATCACAATTTACTAAAGGACTGTATTTTTGTCTGTGATTCGAGTCAAGCTACGTTCAAATAGAAATTGCATTCAGCAAAAATGCACCAAAAAAGGTGATTTTAAACATTTCTGTCATATAACTAAATACTCCTTAAAATAGGAACTGGAAAATGGGGAGAGGGAGAAGGAGGCAGGCAGGAGAGGAAAAAACAAACAAGTTTGTTTCACATTGAAATTAAGTAATTTATTAAAGGAAAAGTTAGTTGTAGTTATTAAGCCAAGCTTTTTGTTTGGCTTTGGTCACAATATCCTTCAGAGTTTTAGGAACAGCAGATCCTGGACTCTCTCATATCACTCCTGTTAGGGAGTTATTTGAACTTCTGTTTTCTAATTTTCACAACTTCCAGTTCCTTTCTTGTATATGAGCTAGTTGTTGAACTCAGCGTGTTGAACGCATTGAAATGATCCGGAGACTCTCTCCCTGGCCTCACAGAAGAGACTGAAAGCTGCTGTGAGTCTGTATAGCTGAAATTATCCTTTAATGGTTAAAAGAGCTGTGCGCGTATCTGTGAGTAAGAGATGTTAGTTTTTATGTGAAAAATGAAGAGTGTTGTATTGCAGATACAGGAAAGGAATGGGGTTTGGGGCTTCCCAGTTGTGTTCCAGTCGCGCTCTGGGATCTTGTGGGAGTGACTTGAGTTTCCTGTTCGTTCAGCTGTAAACTGAGCCCTACCTAGGGATTTTAGGAATAAAGTTAGTAATTTTGTCTTTTGACATGCCAGAGCTACATAATCTCCCCAAAGAAGAGGCAAGCAAAGTGCTCCTTGCGAGGCTGTGTCCCTGTCTCTTCCATCCTGGGCTGCAGAGGCGGCTGTTGGTCCCTTGGAGGGAAGCAAGTTCACAGACACATGTGGATCAGGTGTGATAACACTGATCACTTGTGTAGCCTGGTGTTTTTTGTCCTTCACAAGAAGATGAAACATCAGCTGAAAGTCAAGATACCAGCCAGACAGCTTCATTTTCCTCTTTCAATGTGTTCATGAAAGACTGGTTCTTGGAAGCCAGGGAAAGTATTAAGGATGTGGAGCTAAGATGGATCTTCAGAGATGGGCACAAGCTGAAGATCAGGTGATCCATCCTCTTCCATCTCTTTAGCTGAGGCTGTGCACACTCCCCGGCCCGGCTGCCGGTCACAGTTCACGTGGGAGAAGTTACTGCTCCTGGCGTGTGCCGTGTTGGTTAACTCCGGGCAATGGGACTTTAGCACTCCTTCCTTTGCACCTTGGCCTTCTGCTCCCCTAGCTCAGCCCTGTCCTCAGCCACCTTTGCTGCTTGCTTGTCACGGAATCACACAGGGTTACAGAATGGTTGAGGTTGGAAGGGACCTCTAGAGATCATCTAGTGCAGGTGCTGGGGTCCACATGCAAACTGTGCATTTCAGGCATCGCCTGCAGGATATATGGAAGCACTCACATCACAAATTCAAAGGAAAACAAACAAAGGACCCATGGAAGTGAGAAAAGAACAGCAGTAAAAATAGTATAAAAGTTGTCTTGAATGGCCCTTTCAAATGCTAATGAAGAAAAGATTTGAGACTGACAAAAGTTGATCCTATGCCATTTTTTATTTTTTATTTTTTATTTTTTATTTTTTATTTTTTATTTTTTATTTTTTATTTTTTATTTTTTATTTTT
>JAVCKT010022326.1:28317-42113 GCA_032273925.1 Rhynchotus rufescens
GATGTTTCTGGTGACTGGCACCTTGAAATACCTAGTCCCTGGGCTCTTTGTACAAGGGCACTCAAATGTGAATGTAGAAATAAAAAGATTCAGGTTTGAACATGATATAACCTTAAAAAAAGGAAGTGGAAGGAAAGAAGAGTTGGGAGGTAAGGCCATGGCTTGTGGGGAAGCCTAAGATATTCAAGAAAGCTTAAAAATGTTTAAAAATGCTTCTTAAAAATGTCAACCCCCTACACCATTTTATTTGACCTGAGATGCTTGAGCTTCCCATCCGTAAGCTTTTCCTTACAATTCTGTGAACTGAAAACTTGGGCCAGGTGCAGGGAGGAGAGCAGGGGAAAGTGTGATTAGATTCACGCAGTATTGGGAATGTGGTGGGTGGAGAAAAAAAGCCAAATTTGTGATCACCACCACAGAGAAAGCTAGGCTATCATCCTGTAATTTCTGTCCCTTATTTGTGGCAGATGATTTTAAGGGTTTTCTTATTGTCTCTGAAAGAAAACTGGCTCCGAATCTACTTTGAAATCTTGTGGGATTTGCTGGAAAATCATAGAAATTGGTAGCAAAATCCAGGGTGAACCTAGTAATTGACAGATAGGTGGTTGTTTTTGCCTGTCTTCATACTGCTAAATTTATTTCTGTTACAGCACTTGCTGTTAGGCTTGTAGAATGTATTTGGAATTTCTGTAACGCTTTTTGCAATCGTTTATGGGAAAAAATGGTATGGGATTAATGTCTTCAGGAATTGTTTTTAATTGTTAAGGTTTTTTTTAATGGCATTGTTACCAATTCAGAGGGGAAAATAGCTTCTCGTGAAGAACACTTTGCTTTTGTTCAGTAGGTTTCTAGTCAGATAGGCATGCAGGTTTGGGACTTTAGTGACTTTGCTCTTTTCTGCTTGTTATGCCCCTGTAGGATACTTCTGAGGGAAATATTGTATATGGTCCTAGGAAGAATTTTGTATAGAGCCTTTATGACACTGTGATGTACAAACCTGATTTTAAAGATGGTCTCTAGCTGTTTACCATGATGGGTGCCATCACTCTGGGGTGCTAGAAGAACTGTTAGTATTTTCATAGTCACAGTAATATTTCTGTGGATATGCGGAAGAGGCTTTTCAAGGGCAAGGCCTAGTGCCTACTTGAGCAAGTTTTGCAAACAGTATCTGAGTTAATAATTTTGCTCTCTGCTTGTAATTGCATGTTATTACTTGCTGGTAATGCCTTTAGCACTTCTCCTGTCATTATCAACTCTCCCAACTTAATTTAAAGAATAATGTGTATCCTGACTGGTCATAACAAGGCTGAAATTCCATCTTGGGCCTCTGGTGTCATCACAGGACCAGGATGGAATTACAACTTTAATTTATGTCCTATGGGGGATACATTATTTATTGCTATGCATTAGAAAATGATTAATCTCGGCGTGTGTTGCAAGGCTGCCCTCCTGCTAAGTGTCCCCAGGAAATACTGACATGTCACAGAGCTTCTTGCACGGATCACAGCTCTGCAAAGCTGCCAGAGAGACCCTTGCATTATCCAGGAGCTGCCAGAGGTGCTGGAAAGTTGGGAAACCACTGTGGGGTTTTCCAAACTAGTAGAATCCATATGGAGCCTTACTATACCAGCCCTGAGCACTTCCTTCCCCTTAGTCCTTCTCAAGTGTTTCAAGCGAGCAGGCTGAGAAGCAGTGTGTTTCGGTGACCCTGATTCAGCAGAACGCTTTAAATATATAGGGCAGCTCCCCTGAACGTAATGGAAATTGAACGTGTGCCCATCCGGCTCGCTGAATCACATCTTGAATTTCTGCTGCTTGGATTGCTCCTTAGACCTATTCCTTAGTTTTCCCTCTGCTGCCCCAAAATTGAGTGTGTGTGTATGGTATAGGAAAGCCATCATGGAGCAGTGTGAACTGAAGGGAAATTGCTGTAAAATAAAGTGATTCTTCCACTTTCCTTCAGTGCTTTTGTGTGTGTGTGTCTTAGTCATGTGTGTGTAAATACGTATGGATATGCATATATATACACACACACGTTGACATTGCAATTCCAGGAGTGTTTCCAGTGCTGGAGCAGCCAGCGCTCAGGTTCCCGTGTGCAGTGGGTGGCTGTGTGTGTAGCTGCAATGCCGCCAGCTCCAGCCGCACTGACCTTGGATGGGAGCGCGCCTTCGGAGCCGGGTTTCTCTGCTGGAATGGAGAACTCGGCCTGTTCCTGCTTTACAACCTGCTGACACGGGTTTGTGCAGAATGCCCGGGCTGGCTTCCCTGCCAAGCACCTGTTAGCACGTAAGGTAACTAAGCCCTTCCTCCCAAGGCACTGTATTCCGTGGGGGCTGCAGCTTTGCCTGTGCAATGGCCTTGCCTGCGCTGGGAAAAACAGCCGCCACCCAAACGGGAAAGGTGTGGGGGAATCCTCACTAATAAGCTCCAGCCAAATGCCCGCAGAGTAGTCAGCACTAATAGCTCGGGAGAGAAGTGCTGAATATTTGTAGCAGATAGAAATACATTAAGAAAAAGAGTAAATTAAATGCTTTATAAGAGTGCAAAAGTATTATAAAGAATTAAATATTCCCACTTTCCTAGGTGACATTTTTCTCTGCATGCTTCGATGACATGTATAAACCACTCAAGTTTCAGTTTTCTGAGTTGTGTTTTCACCAGAAACTCTGCACAGTAATACAGTAAAGCTATCAAGTGACAGTTGGATATAGTATAACTCTAAATGACTTTTTTTTGGTATTGTTACTGTTGTCTGTTTAAGAAAAAAGGAGAAAAGAGAAAGCCTCAGTGTCCGTTGGCTAATTGGCCCTACCGGAGAAGTGTTATCCTGGGTCTGCTTTGGCTGGCCGTGTTGTGAATCACAGATGTGGAATCTAACATACAGTGACAACGCTGATAATGCTTTAGGTGCAAAAATCTTCAAGCTGGTGTATAGAAAGACATGTGAAATGAGAGCCAACAGCTCTCCCCCACACAAAATTGGAATGCTTGTCACTTTTGCAGGGAACACCATGCAGATGGGAACTGGAGACGTGCCCTCATTGCAGTTTGATGGCTGCGGCTTCTATGCGGAGCTTTAACCTCACGGAGCCACATGGACGGATGAGTGGCTCTGTGTGGATCAGCGTGGGAGCCGTCGCGGGTGCTGGCTGCATCCTCAGGACGTGCAGGAATGAGTGCTCTGCTCGTGCTCAAGAGTTAGGTTGGGCTTTCTCCAGGCAGAAAGGCTTGCTCGGATGGTACTCACCCCGCTGAAGGAGTCTGCTGTAAGACTTATGCAGATTTAGGCTTATGTTTTAAGCCGTAAGGCTTATGCTTTAAAGCCTCAGTTGGATCCTAAATGGGGCATGGTATTTGTGGTAGCTTTCTGAATGAGTTGCAGCTTTGGGTGAATCCCGTGTCATGTGAAGAGAGATAATATATCACATCAACGGGGAGGAAACCAGCTGTTTAGCATTGGGGGAATTGTTTTGTAACTGTGCTATGATAGATATGCGAGGCTGTAAAGTCTTCCTCAGCACTGAGGAGTATTAATCTTACACATAGAGCTGAATTTCCTCCTCTCCTCCCTGCTGGTTTGCTCTGTGTATTATTGCCACTTCTGTGTAGGAGGGGCTTTGCTGCAAGTTCCATATGAACAATGTAGGAGTGAGGATGGACGTGGAAGTTCAAGGGTAGGTTGCTCAGGTTCTGCTGTCACCGTGTCTGCTGCGGGTTGTAGGGTTAATTCTGTTGAGCTGTTGCCCTGTCAAAGAGCTGGATCCTGCTCCTGGCAGGCCAGGGGTGGGATGCCTCACACACGCTCCTGCCTGTGTGTGAGGGAGACAATTCTCAGCGTTACCCTTTGTGAGGAGAATATCGATACAAGACACCAGAGGGAAGTAAAAGCGAAAGGGTGACAGTAGATTTTAATACAGGACTAGGGTCTCTCCTCTTTTTCTGGATGTGCTTCCCTCTTGCACAGCTCAGCGTGAGACGGGGCACGCCAGGGACGCCCACCGCGGCATCGGGAGAGGTCCGTGCTGCGTCCCGGGCAGCGTGAGCTGTTCCTGGAGACTCGCGCTTGTTGCACACTCCCCTGCAGTTGGAGCATCCTGTCGTGCTGGGCTGACACTCAGGGCTGGGTTGTGCTCACCTCCGTGTGAGCTTGCAAAGTTGTTATTACAAGTTGATTTTCATGCGATCAGTGAAGGACTGGTGGTATAATTTGTGTTTTCAAGACGCATAGGCAGATCAACCTGATCATGTGTTGTAAGTATTCCCAGGAGGCAGGAAGGTCGTAGGACAGGGACTGGAGTTACAAACTGCCTTTAATGAGCTGTGTGTTGTTTGATCATGTTCTTTTTCTTATACATGAGCTCCACATGCCAAGTTCTAGTAATAACTGGCAGCTCTTTCACGGTCCTGGAGAAATGATGCCACAAACGCTGGAAACGGTTGAAATGAGTAGACCTGTCAGTTGGCGTTTCAGTCTAGTGTGACTAAGAGGAGATTTGTACAAACGGTAGGAGGGCTGCCCGTCCTCCTTGTCCTGGAATGAGGGGAAGAGGATGGGAGCTGGAGGAGCGTAGGGGCCGCGTCGAGCTGCTGCTCGCTCTGCTGCTGGCCCTTGCTGTTGCTGCGGGTGCTCAGCTTGGAGAGCCGAGTAGCCCTACTCTCCCTTCCGGACATCCCTGGAGTGAAACTCATGAACTGACACTACTGGACTCCCCAAGAGCTTTGCCTCGTCCTGAGAAGTTTCCAGCAACACTGTGGGGAGCGGGAAAGGCCCCAATTTCTGCCCCTTGCGGTGGGTGGCTGGTGGTGTTGATGGGACATGGAGTGGAGCGACTCTGTGCACATTTGCTTGCATATGCCAGCAATCTCACACAGTTTGAACAAGATGCAGTAATTGCAAGCACCTCATGGTTTTGTGCGCAGATCAGCTGCCATTATTTTTGCAAAGACACAACTTTAAATTGCTCTAATGTTAAAGGAAGTTTTTAAGATAGAGAGAAAGCACCTCTGAAAAAAAATATTCCAATGACAAGGATTTTTTTTTTTAATTTCTCATTATTTTTGTAATGCAGATTACAAAAAAAAAAAAAAAAAAAAACTGAAAACATTCATGGAGATTCTGTTGTGTGGGAGAGCAGGGGGAATGGTTCACTCTTGAGTGATGTTTTATTGAAGAACGGTTTGTTTTTAATGGTAATGAGACAGTCCCAGCAATAACTGTATAGGAGCCTAGGAAAGTGCGACATGCGCTGGTGGATGAAATCTTCTAACAGTGTCTGGATGTCCTTCTCAGAAAGCTACGCTGCAGATTATTGGGCTTGATAAGACTTGCTTGTAATCAGTGGAAGGATAATTCTCACTAGCGCAGGGCTTCTGAGGAGAAATTGTATGGCCTATAATGTGCATTAGCATATGCTTAAAGGAGTGTAGTAGTCCTTGCTGACTTCTAAAATCTCTTAGTCTGGGCTTAAAGCCTTAAGTTGATTAGTTTATATTACATTTAAACAGATATCTCTACATTGAGGTATGTTTATATTACATTTAAACAGATATCTCTACATTGAGAGGTGTGGGGTTTTTCGCATAAAGAATGAGTCCCGGCACTAGATTTAAGAGGTGTGTTTGTAACTTTGCAAATATTACTCTGTTTCCTTTAAAGTGATTATGTAATAATGATTTATAACATATTGGTTTGGTCATACACTGATTACCAGGCGTTGCTGTTGTCTTTTTTGCCCCTTGGGAAGCGAGTTGTGCAGTCGCTTCCCCCGCGGCCCTGGGTGATTCTGCAGGCCCTGGAGGGGGCTGTTGCTTTCATTTTGTGCAGGACACAGTGACATCCCCCTGCGCAGCTGCGAACACAGAAACACGAGGTGCCAGACCGAGGAGCATTGAAAAGGACAGTTCATATTAAAGGACAGCGCAGCGGGTGGTGCTGGAAAATGAAACCGCCTTGAGCACCAGCTTCAACATGAGAAACACCCTCTAGGTTGAGTGCTGGGCCTGAGTGAGTGCTGAGGTGATGAGCCTGCCCTGTAGCCCAGGACTGGTACACGTGCGTGCACTAAAAACAGACCATAGAGCCCAATATATGCTCAATAAATCAAAGGGCTTTCTTTTTTTTCTGTTTACAAACTTGGCTCGCCAAAATGAACAAGGTGCACGTAGCAATGCACAGCACTGTGACTTTTCATACGCTTATCTCTGCTCCTAATCTTGTCATGATATAGTTTATGTTATGAATCACATTAAGGGAAGAGAACTTTGTTTCCATCCTCCTTGGGAAAAACCCTTTCTGTGCCTCACTCCCCACAAAACTCCCCGACACCTACTTGTCCTGTGTCATCTGAAGCAGATTTGAATCTGTTATCACTACCTAAATCTACAGATACATTTTTCCTGTCTCACACAGGAACAAAATGTTGTCCCACTTTCTGCGGGCTGCTGTTTAGCAGTGTCACAAAGAGCAAGCTGCAGTAGTAAACGGGATGTGATCAAGAAATGGAACAGTGGAAAGATTAGCATTTAATTCCCCCTAAGCTCTACCTAGTATTGTTCATAAGCAGAATGCAGCTCCCAGTAAGTCAAAGGAAAGCTGTGCATCACACTAGCGTAAGGAAAACAGATCTCCCTGGATAAGACTGTGTTTGGGTCTGATACTGATTAGTCCTTCAGAATGGCACTGCACTTCTTATTTATCTTTTTAAACATCAGATGCATTTGTTTACCTTTCCTGACAATCCAGCGTTCTTTTGTATGGGCCAGACTGGTATTTTGGTTTGTTTTCTATCTGTCAGTGCCCCTGTAATACCTTTGGAATGCCCTGTCCAGTTTCAGATACGTTTGACGGAAAGCTTGAGATCATGGAGACCTTCAATTCCCAGAAGTTTTATGAAACAGGGAGCTGGATAGAGGACAGAGTCAGAAGTCAGTGGCCTTCCTGAAGGTAACCTGTGTTACCAGATGTGTAAGCCTTGATGGGGGAGCAGGCAGCAGGGCAGGACCAACATTGGTCGTGGTTCGCGTCCTACAGGCCATGGGATCACCTGGCCACGAGGCACCAAGCAACCCAAAAACATCCCTCATCAGCTCCACTGCTAATGCAGCTGTGTTAGGGAGAATCATAACTCTTATTTTGACCATCCTTTTTGAATAAACTTAATATTTTGCGATTTCTATCTTTCCTCTGTTCTAAATGAGTAGTCCAGTCACTGTTGTTCCCCCTGTTCTGCAGGTGGCAAATGGAGTCACAGAGAAATGAAGTGACATGACCAGGTTTATATAAGGCAGTGTAATGTGGCCCTGGTCTGTGCAGCTGAAATTGGAAATTAGAGCCCAGCCTGCAGGACCACACATCTGTTTCCTATTCTGTGCTAGCAGTCGCTAGTGAGTGTGGTTTAAACAGAGATCTCCTATTAAAAGTCCCAAATCTTCTCGAGTGCCTCTAGGAAATACAGAACATGGGGACAGGCACAAATGTTGCTCTGTCTTAAAAATAAGCCCCATTAGAAACCGTATGCCTGGCAAGTTTATTGCATAGAAAGTTATCTTTGAAGGACACCAACGGGGGTTCATGGTGCTTTTGAAGAGATGGGGCTTGCAGCATATGAGTGGTCATGCAGAGCCTGGCTGACCTTGCCCTTTTCATTCATGAAAATGGACTTTGCTGGTGAGTGTAATTATGAATTTGACATAGACTTCCTCTGCATTTTGACTTCCTGCCCACAGTGAGAGCGTCCCCGTGCATGGAGGGGCTGGTAGAAGGCACGTGGAGGAAGAGAGAAGCTTTGTGTGCAGTGAAAGCACCTCACTTGGCCTCAGCGTTGGACCTGCACTGGTTGGCCTTATTCCTTGTCACTGCTTTGCTAGCAGAGTCAGGACAGGGACACAAAACTTGAGTAGAGAGGGCAGCAAACTTGCTTAGTCTCTCTCTTACCAGGGTCAAATCCACCATGAGGAAAAAATACCAGAGGATATTTGACGTAAGCTCAGGTGACCACACAATTACCTGGAAAAAGCATTTCTGCCTGAGATTTTCTGCCGGCTGTTTTAGCAAGTAATATCTGACATTTACTATTTCTGATGAAAGTCAGTGAAAGTAAAGCAGTATGTTTTTCTTTCTGCTCCCGGTTTGTTTTCTTAGTATTTAATGAGCTTATTGGATGGTCAGTTTTATTTTCTCCCCTGTATAATGATTCATTACAATCTTGGTGCAACAAGTAGAGGAAAGTATTTGAAATGGTAGAAGAGCTGGTCAGAAAACTTCAGCAATTAAGACAGTCCTGTCCAACTTTGGTCTCTCCCCTCTCTCCTCCATCCTTCATTTCAAGATGCTATTGTTGCTGTTGTCGACATTATTATTATTATTATTTTGTTGTGTTTTTGTGCTATTGTAGTGTTATATTAGAATGTAATAATGATCACTTATATAGTGGCATAAAGATGAATGACATCAGAGTATTTTGTTACCTCTTGATTGACTTTACAGTTATGTCTTGGTTAGCAAATACTGTGTACCAGCTGGAGAGGATTTCTGCGGTGAAACAGTTGGTGCTGTTGTCGTGGGGTCCATACGAGACGTATTTCAGGGTTTCTTTTACTTTGAAGTAGTTAGGTCCCACTTCTAGGCCTGTTTGCATCCAAAGAGACCCAGTTCATGTGCTCCAGGCCACCTCACAGTGCATCCAAAAGCACAGAAAGTGGGATTTAGCAGGAGCTTGGCACCCCAGATCTGAACTAAAACATTGATGTAGGTGTGCCTTACAGAAACCTTGTGAGGTAGAGAGATGGAAAGGATATTACAGCAACCTTGATCTGCTAGTTGTATCAGTCAGTAAAAAGCACATTTCATAATTTTTCTTTATTCCCTTTTCTTTGTAGTTACTTGTGAAAGGGGAAGGTTGGTGTGTGTAGGCCTCAGAGAAGGAAGGCTGTTTTGAAAAGTTAGAGCAAAGGCATCTTTGACTGTAAGAGACAGGATCTCCTTTTGTGAGTCTCTACAATGCCAAATGTGCTTTAAGATGCTTAACAAATCATGACTCATCTCTAGCAGAGCCCTCAAATTTTTGTGCTTGGCTTGTAGACAAATGCATATCCCATGGGAGACAATGCTGATGTCCTTAAATTAAAATACTTCACCAAACTGAGGTGATCAGTAATGCTAAGATACCGGGTAGGCATCCTTTATCCAGGGATGCGCAGGCTCGTTCTGGTGTGTGTCTTGAGGAAAGGAAGGAACATATGGTATGGTGAGATGCAATGGCGTATTATTGCTAGGATGTCTCTGAAAAATACATGATGTTACCTTAGAGAGTAGATGTGAGAGCCAGTCTGACAGATGTGACAGTCCTAATTTCTGGATCTGACAGTTGGCAGCCCAAAGAGACTACTACCAAGCCCATTATTTGTTGAAGTGCTCGTGTCGTGATTTGTGCTGAGGAAAAGGAAGTAGAAATGTAGATGGCAGAGGGAGTAGCGTAATGCCAAGACAAATAGATTTACATATAAGCTTCATCTGTCTCTGTCTTGTTGCTCCTTGATGAAAAGAGTAGATTTGGCCATAGCAGCCGAGCTCACCTAATCTCATACAGGGAAAGACCTGGCCAGGTTGCCAGTGTAGTGTAGCTGATCTCAAAATGTGAAACTACCCCTTGTTAACTTCCGTGGTGCCAAGCTGGTTGGAGCTTAGTCACATCTCTATTCTGAAACAAAACTTGTGCTCAGACTTCCAAAGTTTCCTAGAATCACAGATTGCAGGTTTCCTGCAAAAAGGGTTGCCACAGGTTTCTGCTGAAACTTTCTCTTCTCCGTAGTGTTGGAGACAGTTCAGCATGGAAGGAGTACAGACTGCTTAATCTCTGGATATACCAGTAAACAAATACATCTCAAAGTCCAACCTCGTATAGCTAGGAGGCAGGTGAGGTGGAGTTCAAGGTAAAAACCTCAGCTTTAAATATTAGGCTGAGACCTTTTCCCTCTACCTTCAAGTTTGCAGAAGGGAGCAGACTCATCTGTTGCAAGGACCATGAAATCTCCTCTTTTTTCCCTTGAATTTGAAGAGTTCAGAACATATCCAGGCTTTGCAGCTTGCATCATACTCCATATTTTGGCATCTCTTTTTAGCCTGTACGTACCTCTTAGCACAGATAGACACTAATCTGTTGCTTTGGGCAAGAGATTTTACAAAAGGATATTAGCTCCTAGCCCAGAAAGTCCCCCGAGGGAGTGAGTGGATGGTTAAGCTGTTGATATCCTGGCACTTTTGGCCCTCCAAAGTGGCAGCCGGGAGGACTGCACCTTGTACAGGACTGTGTGGCCAGTTCACCTGTGACAGGACTAGTCCTTGGATTTGCAGTGTGATGAGTCTTGCTCAGATGCTCGTGCTGGGCTCAGGTACTGTTGTAATGAGGCACTGAGGAGGGTACCTGGGCAAGCTGGAGGTCAGCGCCCGAGGAGGCCTGGGCGATTGTGCCTTGGGAAAAGACCAAACACCCTGCTGGATAAATGGGAGAGCATGCCCCTGCCTCACCTTTCGTTAATAAACTGGCTGCATTAAGGCAGAGACACGGTAAATGAGGATCTGTAGCTCCAGCTGCAAAAAAAAAAGAGATGAAGTCAAAGTCTCAGTTGTTAAGGGTCGAATTTGCAGTGGTTTACAAGCCCCAGACAAGAAAGAGAAGATACCGAGTGGGGACATGTGTGTGTCAGTGTGCAGCAGGCTCCTAGGAAGAGGCCAGAGGGGCACAGCAGGCCCTGCTCTGTGGGATTTGGGGAGAATAAACCCTGCCGTGGACGGGTGTGTGTGTGCAGAGAGCCTGCGGCTGTCATGTCAGTGCCCTTGGTAGCTAGTCCCCAAAGCAGACCGTCTTCAACAATCCGTGTTGCTCTGATCTGGCCTTGCCTCCATCCTGCTGCGTGTGATAGGGACGCTCGTGCACATTCCCGCCCACGGTCACCTCTGCTCGGGCCTGTCACACTGTGCTTGGAGGCTGCCGCGCACCCAGACGTGGCCAGGAGAACTGTCCCTGTCCATCCAAGAGGAGCGTGAGATGTGGCGTCCTCTGTACTTCGCCCTGGGGTTCGGTTCCTTTCTTTTCTTGCTTATTCATTTCCACTGCTGTGGTTTTTGATTGGTTTTGTTCATAGTCAAGTCAAGGCTGAAATAATTAATGTGCAGATTGAGTAGGATGGTGGATGAGCCCAGTCCCTTCAGCTCGTACAGCTCTTGGAGAGAAGCCCACCTCTGAAGTGAGGAAAGGGTGGACAGAAGGAAGGGGCTGGGGTCTTGCTGATGGCATCTTATCCCGCTTTTACCCCTGTAGTATTTGGGGTTTTTAAGGCCGCAGGTCCCCAAAGCAGGTGGTGTTGTCTGTCTCAGGTATCATCCAAAAGCAAATCATTTCTGGTTTGTGCCTGCAAGAAAACACAGCAGCTGGTACATTCTGGGGCTTAAAAGGCAGAGAAAAGACACTGTAATTTTTGTCCACGTTCATGGTATTTAAGGAAAGTGGCATGTTTAGGGCTGTTGGATGCTGAATTTATCGTCCTCCAATTCCTGGGGGACTGGCGATACTTCACGTGGTAGATGTGCAGTGTTTCTGTTTGGGGGAGCCTGCCCTAATTCAGCGGCTCGGAGCTGGCAGGATTAATGCAGCGTGTAGGAGGGGACATTAATCCTCACGGCCATCCCTGTGCAGCTCTGCCTGGGGACGGGGGAGCCGCCACCACCCTGTCCTTCACATGGGGAAGAAGGAGCGAGCTCCCAAAATACTCTTTTTTTTTTTTTTTTTTAAAAAAGGCTTGTTTGGAGTTGCATCTCTTTCTCCAGAAGGGGGAGAGCAGCGAAGTTAAGCACAGGAAGGAGTGTGCCTGACAGAGGGGAGGGCTGCTTCCCAGCTCGCTCGAGCCCAGGCAGCATGTAGGAAGAGATTTAGATTCAGGTTTTCCAATCCCCTCACACGCCTTTTTGCTAAGTCCGGCATGTCTGGCTGCCCGGCGGGCCCTCAGACGTGCAGCCCAGTAGTTCTGTGTTATTAAATGTTGCAGTTGTTCTCAGTGCCATCGCGTCCGTGCGAGCAGATAACCTGGCTGCGCGGAGGTGCGAGCAGGCTGCGAGCGCAGTCGTGCTGCCCCCTCACCCCGAAATTTGGCTCGCCCCATCGTGATGTGGCAAAAGGAAAAAAAACGGTGAGCAGCTTAACGTGTTTTGTGTTACAGTTTATTTTTATATCCTCCCTTGTCTTAATTAACTGCTCCCTATTTTTAGCAAAGCAAGAAATGTTTTCCACCGGAGGCCAGTCCCCGCTGGTCTGGCAAGCCCTGGTCTGCTGCTCCCTCCGCTCTCACGATCAGATGGGGAATGGGAGCTGGGCAGCAAATAACTGCATGTTCCCGGGGTGGTGAAACGCAGGGCCACAATAGGCCCTTTCTCAGCAGCTGTGAAGCGCGGCCGGGTGACAGTGAGGCCATTGAGCGCCCCACGCTCGCCGGGAGCCCCGGGAGAAGGGCGCTCGGGAGCTGTGGGAGAGGGGGACGGGCGGACAGGCCGTTCCTCATGTGGTGCTGGGCCGTGCACGGGAGGTTTGGGTTTCCTGTGAGCGGCAGCGTGGGCTGCCTCGTCCGCGGTGCCGGCTTACGAGGTGCTGCGGCGGGAGCCTCCCGCGTCGCGCCTCTGAGCCGGGTGTTAGTGCCACCACCATGGGAAACTGAGGCCCGTCCAAACCCATCCCGAGCCACGATGGACACTAGGAGCCAGCGCTCGTCGTCCAGGCGCCCTGTAGGAGCTCAAGTGTCGCTGGAAGCTATTTCGGCCCCTCAGGAAGTGTCACGTATCGTTTGTCCATAGGACACGCAAGAAGGCTGTAGGATAGCGGCGGATCCGTCCCGCAAACAACGGCGCTTGTCCCTCTGTCAGAGCATTAAAAATGTAAGTATGTAAGTGATAGCAGAAGGACTTGATGCTGATTTCCAATCTTAAAATAGAATTCCCGGCCACCCTATGTTTGAATCAACAAGAAAGAGAGAGAGAACCCAGTTGATTTAGAGGGCTGACACTCCGTAAAATAATCCTTTTAGCAGTTCTTCTCAAATTAAGAATCGTTTTTCTAGGTGGCATGAGTCATGGGCAGATTGTCCTCGTTTCGCTTTGAACTTCCAGCCGTCTCGGGATTTGTGTCACCGCTTTAGAGGGTTTGATCCTGTTCCTACAAGTCCGGGGGCCGGACTGCTGCGACCTTTACTCGTGTGGAGTCAGAGGAGCAGCCTGGAAGGCAGCGGGATCGCTGCGTGCATGGGAGCAGGCCCTGGGGGAGAGCGGGAGCAGGGTAATTCGAGGGAGGTATTTTGGGATTTGTTTGCACCGTAAGCAGCTTTGGGGATTGTGGAAATACACGCAGCCACCGTGTACATGTGAGGAGAAGTCCTGGGAGGCTGGGAAGCACTTTCCCTTCCTCTCTGTGTTGGCCTTAGGTCAGAGTTTGGGGTGTTTTTCTCTCAGTGTGTGTCTGTGTTGGTGGGAGTAAAGCACAATGCAAAAATATCACTGATTTTCCTTTCTGAGATTCTGACCACTTCAGGAGAAGTTCTGTTTTATGAAGTATGTGCAGCCGCAGAAAGCTATGGATAGACTCCATTCTGTGATTAAAAGGAATAGAAAAAAATATTCAGAACTATCTGTTTGTCATAGATGAGGAAAAAAATTGTCATAGATGAGGAAAAATATAAATAAAACACTTCGACTTTAATACACCTAAAGTGAAATTATCTTCTTTGTCAAGCTGTGAAGCCTTGTTGGGAAG
>JAVCKT010022328.1:0-31160 GCA_032273925.1 Rhynchotus rufescens
CGGCTCCACCAGCACCGCCGCTGCCCCTGCTGCTGCCGCCGCCGCCGCCCCTGCTGCCGCCGGAGCGGGCGCCGAGCCGGCCGCCGCCAGCGCCGAGCCGCGCATGCCCACCACGCACACCAAAATGGGAGGCTCGAGGGACTCGCTCCTAGAGATGAGCACGTCCGGCATAGGAAGGGCTCAGAAACAGGGGGCTGGAGCGTACTCCAAATCCTACACGCTCGTGTAGGCGCCTACAAAACAAACACAACGAACTCTGCTGGTTTCCTGCGCTATTTATATTTAAATTCCAAGAACTCTTGTACATAATGAACTCTTTTGTATAAATGAAACTATTTTCTTCTTCTCCAAACAGAAAAAGAAACCAGGGCACAAAGAATTTGATGTTACAGATTTAAAATATAATATATATGTAAACATATATTTCACATCATTTTGAAAGGGGCACAAGGAAAGACTCAGCGACTTTTTTTTTCTTTTTCCCTGATATTGTTGGTGGTTTTTGAAAAAGGAACGTCTTGAAGACATTGCATGCTATTTTACTGTTCTGAAAACAACAGGAGTTGCTTCAATTTGCAAATGCTTATGTGTTAATACCTTTTTCTATGAAAAAACAAACAGCGCTGTGTGCAATAAAGGTTATGTTTATACGGGGTGTTTCTTAGAGCTGGTGCAAGGGTGCTGCTGCTCGGGGACACTCACCACACACGGACTGGATGCGAAGCTCCCACGGTGTGCAGGGGGGTCCAAAGTCCAGCAAAGGGTGTCGTTCTGCAGCAGGCTCCAAAGTCCAGTGCACGTGCCCGACTCAGGCTTCTCCCACCCTGCAGCAGTTAGTCTGTGAAGCAATGCATTAAACCCAGTGAGCTGGCTGCTAGTGAAAGCAAAAGGCGGCCGCCAAAGGCCGGTGGCTGCAGCTCCGCAGGGCTGGCACCTTCTCTTACTGCACTTGCAAAGAGAGAAACAGTAGTGGCCTGGTAGGCACAGTTGTTTCACTTAAATACAGGCTAGAACTAGCACCTTCCAGAGGACGTGCTACTCTACAAGGTCTAACCTAAGTGCATTTTGGATTCCTTAGTGAATGAGAGGACAGTATTGCAATTAACAACTCCTCACTATTCAATCCACACTTGCTACCCATGGGTTCCATCTCCTCCTTACAGATAAGCTTCTAAGTTAGCAGCTACCACACTTATAGACTCTTGAAAAGCACCGCTTTTACCACATCAGTTACAAGCACTTGTTTCATAGCACTAGCTTCCTTTAATGTCACTCCTCAATTTTTACTGTAACTCAACAAACAGACCAGTAGTTTGAGCCAACAACTAACTCCTGGTAACATTCCTTGCTATTGCACCTTCCAGCCTGCAGTATCCACTTGTGCTGTCACACAAAGAAGTCAACTAACCCTGCCATTGCTCCAAAAGTGCCTTAGCACTAGCCTGGTACAGCTCTGGGCTTTGGGGGGGTCAGGAAATGAGCTGTCACCACATTTCTTGGTCACAATTTTGGTCATGCTTGCAGCCACCCTGTGCACAGAAGCATTCAGTGCAGGGAGACATGGCACTCACTCACAGAGGCTGGAGGCCACGGCCAGGCCAGTTGCCTCAAGTGCTTCAGCTAATAGCACTAGAACTGCTAAAACCTTGCTTGCCCTGCAGAGCCTTCCCTAAAGTCAGACCCGGGGCATCCTGTGCCTCCAATGGGCTGGCCCAGGACAGTGTGTTCGTGCTGCCTGACGCTCCTGGCTGCGGGGCTCGGCCGGGGACTTACCTGCACCAACTGCCTTTGGAAGGAGTGCTGCAGAGCTGTCCGTGTTCGGGGACGGGGTCCAGCGCTGTCCCAGCAAGTTGCCAAGAGGGTCCCGGTTGTTGCCGAGCACCTTGGGTTGCTAATTCGGTTGCACGGAGCCATCGTGTCAGGAACAATCAGCTTGCCTCTAAATCCAAGCATGAAAAGGGATTAGGCTTTTTTCTAAAGTATTTAGGATTGTTTTCTTTAATAGGAAATCCAAAAACTGCTCCAAATAGCATTTCCTCCTATGCACGCCTTTTCCTATGCATTCAATTTTAACAGGGTTTTGGAGGCAATAAAGCCATGGTGATTTTTTCCAATTTAGCATGCAATGAGCGCCTGGATTTTGTACAGCAGCTGCACGCAGAACATAAGCAAGGCAATTTAATGCCAGCGATCATGCTAAACAGCTCTGACAGGGGCTCTGAGGCGCACGGCGAGGCTCGCTCTCAGGTAAGGGCAGCGAGGGGCAACACAAAGGGTGCGGGTGGCCGCGCGGGGCTCCGCGGAGCGCTCTCTTACCTGCAGCAGCAGAGTCCTGGTCGGCAGCACCACCCACCCTTCTCCTGGGCACCGCCGGGGTCCGTGGGTGCAGGAGTGCCGGGGAGCTTCCCTGCAGCAGTGGCAGCCGGGGCCGTGTGGGCCGCTGCCCGGTACCGCTGCGGTGACGGGCTCCGTCTCCCCGACACCGGCGGCTGTTGGAGCAGGCGCCCGCAGCGCCCGCGTCGCCCCGAGTGCAGCGGGGCACCGCTCGCCCGCGTCCCTGCGGCTCGCCGCGGCCGCACGGCCCCCGCTGCAGCAGCGACCGTGCCCGCTGTGCGCGCGGAGCCGAGCGCCCGCCCCGCGCAGCGCAGCGTTAGGCTCTGCAGCCGCGCCACCGGCAGTCCCACAGCCTCGAGAGAAGAGGCAGGAGGAGCCGAGCAAATGCTCGGCTGAGAGAGTAAGTGGATTAGCAAGATAAAAGGAAGAACAGATTAACATGTCTTTATTGTAATCGGCTAGCACAGCTTTCCTTCTACATCATAGCAAGAATTCTCCGCCTTACCGGCCCCAGCAGTTACACACGTGGCCTTACACAGGCCATTACTACAGCCCACGCTGCCCGCGCTGCACAACAGGACAGGGTCTTCACTGTCCCTCCGGCCCCAGGTGGTAGCTCTGCCCCACAGATCTGCAGCTGCCACCCAGGCTGACAACTGCCGCCACACAAGCCACCCTTGCCTCCAACAGGAGAAAACAGAAAACACCCAGGAAAGTAAAAGAGCTGCTGCTCTCCGAGAGGAGAGGCACAGAGAAGGCTGGTGCGGGACACAGCAAGGCCCTACCCAGGCTCAGCCCAGCTGCCTTCGCTGCTGGCACACAGCTTCCGTGAGAGCCAGCTCAGTGTCACCTGCCACCAAGGAAAGCCTTGGCGATGCCACCCTGGACACAAGTCCCCTCAGGCAGCCCCTCGTGCTTGTGTCCCGGCCCACCAGTCAGTGCCACGGGGGAAAGAGTCACCCGGAAAGAGAAGGTGCTGGGAGCAGCTGCCGACGCAAACCCCAAACGGTACCTAGAGCTGCCCGCGTGCGCCGAGAGCTGCGCCGAGGGAGCGGGGTGACAGCGAGCGCGGCCGCGACTCGACCGACGGGCTTGCCCGGAGGCAGCGGCGCTACGGCTACTGCTTCTCCTTCTTGTGCTGCTGGTATCTCCTGAAGTGAGTCTGGATGGTGAGGGCCGCCTGCTCGGAGGGGTCGCAGGAGGACTTGCGCTCGCTGCTGCCGTCGGGGCTCTCGTCACCTAGGATGAGAATGGAGCCTCAGCGCGAGCGGGGGCAGCCGGCGCGGCCCCGGACCCGCCGCTCCGCCAGCTCCTGGCGCACCTCAGCCGCTCACAGCGGAGACGCTCTCGAGAGGCCAGGCAAGCTCTCCAGCAGTCCTAAGCCCTCTATTTACACAGCTGTACTCCCCAAAGACCTCAGCTTGCCCGCGTTTAATCACCAAGCACGATACGCACTTACTTTCACACACACAAATAAGATTAGGGGGAAGGAAGAAAAACCCCACGACCAGCACTGTACAGCAATAAAGCTCTCAGGCTGATAAATGGGAACCCTCCCCACCCCACGCTTAATGTGGCATGAGGGAAGTATTGTGAAATTCAACAGGAACTGAATCAAAGCCGCTCAGCAGTGCTCTTTTAAGCGAGTGTGTCACTGCTAAGCACCCCCCGAGCAGCGATCAGAAATCCTGGTGCCAGATGCTGCCGTATAAACTCACCAATGTCATCTGAACCCATTTTTATTCACATCCTAAAAGAAATTGCAAAGTAAAAAGATACATAAAACAGTCCGTGTTGGGAATCACTGCCTCCTGTCCTGCTTAACAAGATACATTGTCAGCTGCAAACCCTGCTCGCTGCGGAATCAAACGCCAGAGGCTGGGCAGCCACGGGGGGCACTTGCCCCTCCGTGTTTCCAGGCGTCCCACGGGGCCGCAGCGCCCGGCTGCTGCCCCAGAGAGGGGCCGGGCGCCCCGGCCCTGCCCCACGAGCGACAGCGCAGGGCTCCTCGCAGCGAGCGGCCCAGCGCGGCCCCTGCTCTCATCCGATTAGCAGCCGAGCCGCGCTGGGAATAGCAGGGCACAATCCTATCTGCTGAGCACTTCACTTCATTAGAGGCGGCAGAGCCTCACAAACAGCAGCAAGGAGGAAGGGAGGGGGACAACTTCAAGGTGCTTTGGCCTCACCCCCAGTAACTGGGATTACAGCGGCAGCTGCTCTCGTGCTGCCTCCCGCAGCCACCGCGCTGCGATTCGCCCGCTGCCGGGCGCCACGCTGGCTCCCTGCCCGCTCCACACTCACCTGTCTCTCCGGGCAGCGAGTAGATGCTGTTGTGTCGAGAGCTCCTGCCTCTCTGGGAAGGGAGAGATGCAGAGTACAAGCGAGTTAGGGGTAGCGCCGGGCAGAGGCAGCGGGAAGAGGCTCTTTCAGGCCAGCTGGGAAGGCAGCTTTGCCAAGCTTTGTGCTACCCCTTCCCTCTGGAAAACTTGAAAATACTTACTGCTGTTCCCTTAAAGGGCACTACAGAGCTCCGATTAATTAACACGCTTTGGTGAGAGCTCCTCCAAGGAGGAGCAGCAAAAAGAGCTTTGTATCAAAAGGAGAATCTGCTGAGATTTGCTGCTAACGTCTCAGGCTGTTGCACCAGTCTAGTACAGGCTCCCTGGATCCGCATTTCCAACTAGCCCAGAAGCAGCCTTGCCAGGTTTGCTTCCTAGGCTCCAGCCCCTGGCACCTGCCTCTGCAGCACCTGCGATGCCACGGCTGCTAGGGAACATTTTCATCCCGACAAGAAGCAACGCGAATGTCTCTGCAAACACACTGCTGCACTTTGCAGCCCGCCCTGCCTCCTGGAGGCAGCCCATTCCCTGTCCTCTGACAGGGGAGCACACACGTGCTGCCCTGCTTGAGCTGCGCACGGCCCCGCAGCTGCCCAGTACGGCTCGCTGTGGCCGAGAGCTCCCCTGCTGCAGACAGGGCCCCCCCAAACCGATTTCGGGCGGGCTCTGAGCGGGGCACAGCAGCCCGTGCGGGCCGGTCGCGGCGCTGGGCACCCGCACACAGGCTCACCTCACTGTCGCGGCTCGTGCGGCGGCTCTGCGTCACGTACTGCACCTGCCAGGGCAGCGGCTGAGACACCAGGTAGGGCAGGGGCTCCTCGCGGAACAGGTTGCTGCCGAGCTGCACGGAGGCACAGGAGCGCAGTGAGGGGCAGGAGCGGCAGGACGAGCTGCTCCTCCGCTCGGGAGCGGCCAGCTCCACCCCGGCACGGCTCCCCAGCTCCCGTAGCCGGAGCACAACCCGGGCCCTCCTCGCTAACGGAACGCATCTAGACCCGGGGGAAAGCACGAGAGCGCAGGCAGCGCAGCCTCACCTGCCCGACGGCTCTGACCACGAAGAACAGCGCCGTCATCAGCGTCGCCAGCATGGCTGCGGCGTCCCAGGGGCTGCCGTCCTTCCGCGGGACTGGCGCTCGGAGCGGGGCACGGCGGCTCCGAGATGCCACCGAGCGACACGAGCCCTGCTCCGGCACGCAGCCGCCGAGGCCCCTAATGAGCTTAGGGCTCCTGCGCGCTCCGGCACAGCGATCCTGCAGCGGCCTCTCGCTCTTCCAATCGCCGCGTTTCTCCGGCCCAGAAGATTGCATTCCAGGAAAAGCAAATCCTCTTGGTGCCAGGCGCACGCAGCCGCGCACACGTGCGCTCGCCACGCGCCCGGGCCCGGCGCCGGGGGAGCAGAGGGCGGCAGGGGCAGAGCCCCTGGGCCCCAGGCTCGGCGCAGCGCCCGCACCGCACGGCGCGAGCGGCTCTCGCACCAGCCAGGCACTGGGTGCCCTGCTGCAGGGCAGGGCTGCGGGCGCCCGCTCCGGCTCCTCCGGGCCCGCTCCACGCTGCACTGGGCGGGCTCCTGGGCGCACTGCAAGTCATTTCTACTTAATGAGGCCTCTAATTGATTTTTCAAATTTAATTAGCGACCGCCAGGGAACGGGAGCCCTCAGCCGGGCCAGGCAGAGCGCAGGCCGCAGTCTCCTGCAAGCGGCTCTTGGGTCACGTGTGGCCAGGCAGCACCAACACCCCTGCATGAGGCAGGTTAGGGACAGCGCAGCAATAGGACGCGACAGAGCAACCTTCTCCTCCTGTACAGTGGCAGAGAACTAGCAATGGGCCAGCAAAGGGTATTTTCAGAGCAGGCAGAAACCCTCCCCTCCGCAGAGGGAGCACAACTGCGCTCACCACCCTGCCAGCACCTGCACGCACACGGGCACCACGCTGCCCTTTCTGCCCCTGCAGCGCACAGCGCACTGTGAGGGTCCCGCACAGGGTCCCACGTCCAAGCTGCCCGTGCCCAGCTGCAGCAGGACAGGCGGGGGCAGGACCCCCAGGGTGGTGCTGGACCCTTCCCACCGTTACACCTCCGCGTCTCAGTGCAGGGGAGCCCCCAGGCAGGCCGGGCGCTGCGAACGCCACGGATGCGGCACTTCGAGGCAGAGCCCGAGCCGAGTTGTGACCGAGAGAGCCCCTCGATAGGGCCAGAGACGCACACAGCTGGGCAAGGCTGCCCACGGCTTCCAGCGACAGCCTGGGAGCAGGGAAGCAGGGAAAAGGAGCAAGCCAGGGGGACAGAAAGCACCCGGCAGCCTGGGGACAAGCAGGGGGAGGACACAGCGCTAGGGCTACCAGGCCAGGAAGGACAAATCTCTCACGGAGAGAAAAACAAGGCTATGAACATCACCATCACGCAAACGTACCCACGTGGATTTAATTTGCATACAAAACAGGATACAACGGGTATCACAACCTTTAAGAAGAAAATAAACAGAGTTTAAAATGATATTGCTGAGAAACCAGGCATGTCTCCGTACAATTCAGCTGTTCTTCAGGCACACACTAGGCTCTACCGCAGAGCCAGGTACAGTCTCCAACCAAGCAACAACCTCCCTGAGCTCCAGAAAGCTGGAAAAGCTCCTCACAAAATACCTGCCCAGGAGACGGACCACGGGTGCCGCTATGGGGTGGCAACGCAGACGCGCCACCCCCGTCCACAGGGATTGGTGTCCCCGGAGCGTGCCCGGGGGGGCCGGTTCCACCCGGCCAGCCGAGCCCCTGGAGCTACCCAAAAAGGCCAATAAAAAACGCCAGCACAGACAGGCTTCCTGAGATTTTGCAGGGGTTCATCAAAAGCGTATTGCTATTTGCACATAAGCAGGTGCCAGCCCGCTCGCAGGCCGGGCTGCTGCGCGCCAGGCCAGCGCCCGCGCCGGGAGCGGCAGCAGCAGCGGGATCAGGAGCGGCAGCTCGTGCCGCTCCGCACCCCGTGCGCCCTGCGCCCGCTGCCCGCACGCACAGCCTGCTTTGTGGGAACGGCCCCCTCAGCAGCAGCAGCTTTGTGCTGCTCCTCCTCCTGCCCTGCCTTCGCACGGCTGCAGCGGCACAGAGGCGCCCGCACCGAGCGCTCGCCGGCCGTCACCGCGGGCACCTCTCCCAAAGGGCCGCTGCAGCCGAGGCCCGGCTGCCTCACGGCCTCCCCCGACCACTTACGGCACGGCACAGCACGGCCCGGCCCGCGCGAGTCCCAGCTCGGCCTCCCGGGCGCACAGTACCACCGAGGGGGCTCTCGATTTATCGAAGCCCTGGTGTTTCGCTGCTGGATGCAGCAGTCTATCAAGTATATTTGGACACTCGGCAGGATTAGAGGGACACGCGAGGGAAGTTCCCTCCCCGGTTCCTCTGCTCTCCCGCTACGAGAAGACTGTGCTTCAAGGGCACCACGCAGAGCCGGCTGCAGGGCCCCGGGACGCGCCCCAGCACTGGGCAGAGCACGCGGGCACCGGCCACCACCTCCCGAGGCAGCACAGCACAGCGAAGGCTCAGGAGGCCCCGTGCCACCTTTTAATAGTGGTACACTTTGATCTGCTGCTTTTCATCGAGGCCCAGCTGAAGGAGGCTGGGGCTGCTGGCGGGGCCCTTCTGCGCCCCTGGCAGGAGAGGCCTGGCAGCTGGGTGAAGGAAAAGCTCGGAGAGGCGCTTCCCAGAGTCAAGTACAGCGCGGAGACGGGAAAACCAGCTCGCTCTTGTCTCAACTGGCAAACAACGTGCTCTTTTGAGCAAGCGGACACCAAACGAGAGGCTAGGGCTTCTCAACTGCCGATGAATGATTTCCCACTCCTGATGCACTCGCCTCCCGCTGCCCCTTCCTACCTGCTGCAGGAGGCTGGAGTGCAATTAAAGACCACACGCAGGCAAAGGATACACTTCTGAATCCCTCTTGAAGTCTTCCAGCCACTTCTTGTTGGTCTCAATCATGCCTTGAATACTCATCTTCTCTGACTCAGAGCCCCGGAACTGGGAGTGCTGGAACAGGCGGATTTGCTCACTGTTGGGTGAGAGAGGAAGAACGAGTGAGAAAAAGGGGTCTAGGAGGAAATGATCCTAGAGCTCTGGAAGAGGAGCAGGAGGAAGAGGAGCTGTTACAAGAGCAGCTCTGCTTGGCTGGCGTCCTTGGAGCCAGGGTCCTCAGCACGACTCTCACTGCAGCTCCACGCCAGGAGCGTTGAGTGGGGGGCACTAACTGACAGCATCTAACCCACCTGCTTACGAGCAATACCTGACTTATTTGATCTCACAAGTAGGTCAGAACACATTCACCCCCGACCGAGAAAGCAGTTCAGGGAAACACATCCGCACAATGGACAGAGACACTCAAGCAAAAAGAGCCTTACCCTGCAGGGACGTAACCCAGCCTGCTGTCCAGAAAAGCCGAACTTCCACTGAGAGGTGGCAGCCCGCCTGCAAAACAGACTTGAGAGTCAGGCCCACGAAAATAAGCAACAGCCCCCCAACCCGGGTGCGTTTGCTGCCGCGTTCACGCCGCTTTAGAGATCCTCCCCCCTGCAAGCGGAGCCATCTGCGAGGCAGTTCGGAGCAGGGGGGAAGCAGGCTGCGAGGACAGTCTGTCAGAGCAGCCCAAGGCTCCTTTTCCAGCAGGGACAAGGGCTGGGAAGCAAACAAGAAGTCCTGGTTCAAACCAAAGGAACCAAGTCGCCTCTCCGACTTCAAAGCCACCCGAGATCAATAGCAAGCAAACACGATGCTCATCTGCTCCTCTCGCTATCCGAGGATAAATAGGCTGCAAGAGGGGGAGGCTTCCACTCCAGATGCACAGGGTGTTGTGGTGTTTTTGAGGAAACTAGCATGCAGAATCCTATCTGCAATTCATGGGAGGCTTCTAGCGAGGCAGGGCTGCCGCCGCCGCCTCTTTTGCGCCCTTCCTTAATAACTGCTCTCTTGGGTGCACAACAGAGGCTGACCGGCTCGGGAAGCAGGGTAACAAGATCAGCCATATGCTGCAGTTCCTGGAATGAGGCTTTCTCAATCTCATTAGCACCCTTGCCAACCGCAGCAGCAGCAGCAGCACATCTGGGCTGAGCAGCGTCGCGAGGGTGAGGCTGGTGAGAGCCTGCAGGACAGCGCACCCCAAAGCCACGCACAAGCAAGCAGGGGGATTCGGGACGGGAGACTGACCTGGGAAATACTCGTGCCACTTCTCCGCCAGAGAGCTCTGCACGGACGGCGCGGCGGCGAACGCGCGGCCGGAGCTCAGCCCCGCGTCCCAGGCCCAGCGGTCGAGCAGGGACGCGCCGGCGGGCGGCCCCAGCGAGGCGTACGTGGAAAGAGGGAGGCCGTCGGCGGGCACCTGCCCAGGCACCTGCGCCGGCGTGAAGAGCGGGGCCTGCCGATTGCTCAGGGCGCCCAGGGCGCCCAGCACGCCGTTCAGCTCGCTCGTGATGCGCTGCAGAGAGCTCGTCAAGTACTGCACTTTGTCCAGCTGCGAGTCCAGCTGCAGGTCTGTCCTCACATTAACTAGCAGGAGGAGGAGGAAAGAGAGAAGGGATCACTGGGAAGGCAAGGGGGACACGGCCTCCCTGGCAGGAAGCTCGCATACTGCTCCGTGCTCAGGAAAAGCACTAAGCTCTCTAGGGCGCTGGTCCAGTCCTATATGGGAGCCCGGGCACTGTGCTGACAAGGGCTACGTCTAATGGTGAGGGAAAGCCCTAAAGTTTCCTGGGTGCCTGCAGATGTTGTCTCGATCAGGGTCAGAGAGACAATCTCAGGCTGGACAGGCTGTCAATCTGTTACCAGAGGGAAAGTCTCTAAGTTCTTTTTCGGCTAAGCTCCAGCTTTGGCAGCCTTCCTGCAAGCAGTGCAACCCTCCCTCTGGAGCGCCCTGCACGTCGTCACCCGCGCAGCCCCAATGACAGGCTTTGCAGGGAGCAAAGAGGAAGGCAGGAGCCGCAGACAGAGGGAACTGCCGCCACCTCTCCTTCCACAGACCGGGAGGAGGAAGCAGCCTGCACGCCGGCAGCACAGCTCGCTGGCAGCACAGAGGGAAGGGCTGCAGCTCGAGGCACGCGCGCCTTTGTGAGCCGCACTAATAACCACGGCACAGGTTTCAAAGGGGAGCTCGCGCACAGACTGCACCCTCTCCTTCGGCATCACTGGCAGGGAAAGACTCTTTCAAATACAGCACTATACACAGAGCAGCCCCAGTGACAGGCAGCAGACCTGCCTCCCTGCTTTAGAAGCTAATGAGCACAAGTAAGGAGAAGAAAAGGACCACCACGTAGGTGAGAGCAAAGGCAGAGCCAGGCCTGAAGCATTCAGCACGGGCCCAGCCCACTGAAGCAGCCAGGCCTTACCCTTATGCTGATGCACATCTGTACTGGACATGCTGTTCGTGTCCTCAGAGTTGCTGAGATCAAAAGTCACCATCTTTTTGCAGGCAGCACTCTTCAGCGTGTCTTCATCTGAAAGCTGGACAAGACACAGAAAACCGTGCAAATGAAACCTCGCTGTGTGCTGTTCCCTGGAAGAAAAAAGCCACGGGAATACTGCCTGTGGCTACTCCACACCGCCCGGACTGCAGTCTGGGGCCATGCGGCAGGGCTCCCATCGGGCTCCCGCCAGCCAGTACCTGAAGGCAAAGGCCCTGCTAGGCGAGGGGAGGCGGCAGGTGCAGGCACCCGAGGCCAAGCCTAACACCTGCAGGCGCAGCATTTTCTGGGCAGAAGTCAAAGGGGTTTGTGCCTGGAATAACCCTCCTATTTCCTGCACGGGCTGCATTCTCTCTCCGCCTCAAGGTCAAGAGCTGAACCATCAAAGGCCTTACGCGCTCCCTCACATCTGCTGCCGCCCTGGCCGCAGCCACGTGGCTGCAGGCAGAGCTGGCGAGATTCCAGCGATGACCTTGATCACAAGATTAGAGCAGATCTCCACAAGGTCGCCCTTGCTTTCTCTAGGCACAAACAATGCCCGGTTTTCAGGCTGCTTTCTCTACCCACTCTGCAGTCCTGCCCTTAAAGGGCGGTCCAAATCTCCTCAGCAGAGGGAAGGCACAGCACTTGCAATTTTGCCCAAGTTAACGGGCTTTTAACAAACACCTACCGACTGGCATGCGAGGCTGTGTTTCGTATCCTTGGATGCTCCGGCACAAGTGGTAACACAGATTTGTCTCCAACCTAACAAACAAGCTTCTCGCAAGCCAGTTCACTCAGCATGTTTCCTCCAACCAGCTCCATCCCTGGCTGGCAAGCTGCCACCGTGGAAGCCACTTCTCCCTCCATCCTAAACTGCAGCCCACGTTTGTTCTGCTGGTTGCAGAGCTATTGAATCGTGTGGATTCGAGTCTAATTAGGTTGGTCCTTCTTTCCAGCTCTGTGACTAGCCTGCTCTCTCCAGCCTCTCCTGGGGAGAGCGACGCACCGCTCTCCGCTCAGAGAATCACTTCCTAATAATCCAGCTCCACAGGCACCCCACCAGCTCAGCAGCCCTCACGAGGGCCTAAAGCCCTACCAACACCCCAGCCTAGGGGAGGAGACCAGGAGCTCTGTGCACCACAGGAACACAGCTGGGGAGGTCCAAATGACCGCAATGCCGCCGGTTACCTCCTCCAGCAGCGACGACTCCAGCTGGCTGAGCTTTTCTTCCTTCTTCTTTAGCAGCACCTGTCCTTTCCGCATAGCCGACTTCATCTTGTCCAAACGCTTCGCTTCCTGCAGCGGAGAAACAGCCAAGCCAAGGATGAAAATTAACCGTGAATGACAGGAAAGAATCGAGTGGCCGCGGTGAGTTGTGGCTCGCGCTGCTCCCCAGCGCAGCGCACCACGCCGCTGGAGCAAAAACGCTCAGGCCTCGTGGCAGCTCACGGGAAGCAGAGCACAGAGGGCAGAGCCCAGGCCTCAACTGAGTCGACCCTGGGGAAAAGAAGGTTCCCCCTCTAAACCCTGTATCTAACAGGGTCAACAGCTTTGCTTCCGCAAAAAAAAAAAAAAAAAAAAAAGAAAAAAAAGGGGGCTCCCCATCACCAGCGAAGGAACGGAAGAGGTGCCCTGTGCAGCTGCTGTATCCCGAGGAGGGAGCCTCCACAGCCGCCCGTCGCCCCACCTGCAGAGCCGGGAGTTGATCCCGGGCTCCGGATTCCCCGGCGCTGCCGTGACGCCTGCTCTCTGAACAGGAGCCGAGCTCAGCCACTCACATCTTCCAGGTTTCTGCGCATGCCCTCCAGGAGCTGGGAGCTGTCAGGATCCTGCAGCACCTCCTGCGCCTTCTGCATGTCCTGGCGCCACTGCTGCTTGGCGGCTTTCAGCGCCGTGTGCCTCTTCCTCATGGAGCGGGTCTGGCGCACCAGGAACTCCTTGGCATTCCTGATGGAGATCCCTTCCGCAGAGATGTAGCTCCTGACGCTACCGGAGAGACGCAGAGAGTCCCTTGGCTTTCTGTACCTGTGCAGTGTGCCTCAGCCTGCAAGCTCCATGCAGCAGCCTCCCAAAGGCACGCTCCCAAGCAGAGCGCCTCGTGCACGACTACTCACTGATCGAACTGGAAGTCCTTGTCCTCGGGGCTTTGAGAGGGTGGTGGGGAAGCGGCCGTTCTGGACGACTGCTGCAAAGGCGGAAAGTTTCAAAGAACAAGAAGCACACGTAAGAAAACACTCCTGACACCAAGGGCAGCCCAGCTTCCCGCAGCCCTTCTCCTCCAGCAGTCACAGACAGACAGTCCCAAAGAGAGCCACAGACATCAGCGACTTCCAGGGCAGAGAAGTGCGTCACTGCGTGCCCCGTCGCTGCCAGCAGAGGAAACAAACCGGAACTTTTTGCAGTCTCGGAAGTCACAGGCAACCGCCTTGGCAATGGGCTTTACTCACAGCTTCAGTAGTTTCTCCCAGGTCTTCAACACAGAGCTCAGCTTTCCCTCCAGTAGCTTCTACAGAGTGTTCTGCCTCTAGTCCTTTCAGAATATCCTGTTTGCTCCTGATCGCCGCCTCAAGGTCACTGCCACAGAAGAGAGGGACCACAGCTGCACTCGGTGGGTCTGCACATCTGTCTGCAGCAGGGTCCAAAGGGACCTCTCCTTGCAGGAGGGAGGAAGGGCCACAAACGTGCAAGACAAGCGGGAACACAGAAGCACCTCGACGCCAAGGATTCCCAATAGCCCGTGGCGGCTGCACGTCAGGTCCCTCACACACACAACCCCCCACACGCCGGGATAACGCACACAAACGAGGGGCTTCATGCTAGGGCAGCGGGCAGAGCCTGACTGCCAGAGCCAGGCCTAGGGGCACACGAGCCACTGAGAGCACAGCTTGCCAGCGACCGTCCAGACAGGGGCCGACTGCCACGGGCTGCTTAAGGCAGCCCAAGTGGGCGTGCAGGACGTGCCCACAACTCTCACACCACGTCTGTGGTGGGACGGCAAGTTATTAAGGTATCCACAAAGAGAAGCCAGGCGCTCTCGGTCCTCGATGCACAGCAAGACCACCGGCAGGCTTCGGGAGGAGGATGGGCCCACCCAGCAGCAGCAGCTCAGCGCTACAGGAGAGGCCCAAGAGCAGCTTCTGCTGGCGTGCACGGCACGCTCTGAGCACTCGGGGACATTTCACCCACACGCACCTGATGCGCTTCTGCAGCCTCTGGCTGCGGGTCTGCAACAAGTCCACCTGGGCCTCCAGCTCAGCTTTCTGGTCCTGGAGCTCTTCAAGAGACTTACGCAGCTGCCAGATGGAGTCGAGCAGGCTCGTGTGAACCTTCCTATTCTCCTCCAGACGGAGCTGAGAAGCCAAAGCAGCTTCCTAGAAGCACAAGAGGAAATCCCCTGTAGCTGCCCCAGCACTCCACGCAAGAGCCTCATCCTACCTACAGCCCTGACAGCAGGTCCCAGAGCTACGAGGGCGCACAGCACGGGCCAGCCCCGGAGGAACGGAGAGCTCGCCCGACTGTCACCCCAGGATGTTCTCCCGCCTCTCGGAGGCATTTTCCTTCCCGCCACGTTCTCCTCGCGCACACGTTCCCTGTGCCTGCCCCACAGGCCCTTCCCAGCTCTCCACAAGCACTAATGCTCTTTTAGCTGCTGAACAGCTACTTCATCGGCAGCTCCCGTATGGCCACAAAGCCGCACGGACTCTCATGTCGGCAGCACTATAAGTTCCTGCAAAATACAGGCGTCCAGAAGGCTTTTGCTGGGCTCCAGGCAGACAGCTGCATTTCAGAGGGACAGGCCGGTGGCCTTGCAGATAACAGCTTGCTTTGGAAGAGCACCATCCCGGCGCGCTCCCCTGCCTGGTGAAGCAGGGCAGCGCAGCACCTCCCCAGAGCTCACACACCTCTCTCTCCAGCTCGGTCCGTCTGTCCTCCTCCAGCAGCTGCTGCCTTTTCTTCCTCAGAGCCTCCTCCTACACACAGGAGAGCAAGCGGGGGATCATCAGAGCGTGGTGATGCCACCAGAGGAGACTGCAGGGACTCCACAGCACTCAGACAAGCACAGACAGCAGGCCCAAATTCCAGGCCATTACAAAAAGGCAATGTTGCTTTGTTCCCCTCCATATACACTCACTCCGTCGCCCTCCCTTGTCACCAAGTGAGAAGCTGGGAATAAGCGCATCGCTGTGGGAGGAACATCCCATGCTAAGCAGCAACAGTTCCCAAGGCACAGGCCTGTTTCTCCAGGATTTCACTTTTGTGAGGTCCCTGGTTGCCACCCCTAACATCTATCCACCTTTTGCCTTTCTTACCCCAGTGCAGCTTAGAAAGGAGGGGCTGTGCACCACAGCTCACTCACCTGGTTGAGGAGCTGCACCGATTTGGCCTTGACAGCCTTGGCTCGCAGCTCCAGCTCACTTTCTGCATCCTGCAGCTTTCTTTCCTGCAAGAGACAGAGCCAGTTAAACAGAGAAGAACTGCACAAGTCGCTCACCCAGCAGGGCTCTGCCCCCAGGGAGAACAGCAAGACCCTGTGAAAACACGAGCTGCCGCTTGGATCCCAGGCGGCCACGCGGGCGGCCGGAGCCCTGCAGCCTCCCGGTGCCCAGGCCGTGCCCAGGCAGCCGAGTCGCAGCAAACTGGCGTCGAGGCACCGCGCTGCCCTCACCTTCTCCCTGTGCCTGTGCTGCAGTTCAGTGAGCCGCTCCTCCAGCTCTGCCTGCAGAGCTTTCACTTCCACCTCGTGAAGGTGGCGCAGGCGCACCAGCTCGCCTCGCGCGTCCTCAGAGAGCTCTGCTCTTTGCTTCCTCTCCTGCTCGTTGCCAAAGCCAAACAAGAACAGGGGCTGAGCGGCAGAGCGGGCTCTCCGGGACGCCAGCACGAGCACCCAGGGTGCACACCCTGGGGAAAGCAGGGCCAGCCCAAGGGAACCCCGACCGCTGCAGCCGCCTCCCGCCTCGCTGGGCCCCTCTGCAGCACCTCCTCCTCATGCTGATCCCGCAGCCTTGCCAGGGCCTCCTGGTGCTCCTCCTTCATTCTCTCCATTTTCCTCTCGTGGTCTTTTTCCACCGCCTGCCGTTTCTCTCTCAGAAGCTCACTGAGCTGCAGGGGGCACACAGACAGGGGCTTCCCGTAAACCGCAGCACCGCACTGCGGCGGCTCTTCTCCCGGAAACCTGCTTCCCGCACAGCCAACAAGGCTGGAGCTCCGGACACCCTGCGGCCGGTGCCGGCGTCGGGCAGTGGCCTGGCTGCTGAAACGCAAGCGTCCTAGCGAGGGGCGCGGCCCCAGGAGCACCCCGTGCCCTGCGGCACCCCGGCTACCCGCGGGCAGGGAGCCGGGCAGCTCGGACCTCCCCAGGCCCGCGAGAAGGGGAGCGCGCCAGGACTCCTCAGCCGCCGAGGACGAACACTTGCCTCACGTTCATATTCTGTCACTTGGAACGCTTTCTGCTGGATTTTCTGCTCTGCCCTCCGCAATTCTTCACGCAGCTGAGCCTCTTCATTCCTCTGTGCCTCTGCTATCTGCGTTTGCAGGCTGGAAACGACCTGCCAAGAAAACCACCCACAGAGACACGTCACCCTTCTGACAAGATCCATTCAGTGCTCTCCCACAGAGAGCAGGCGCCACGGCCAGGATCCACACGCACAGTCGCACCTCTCCCTACTGGGGGCATGTCCAAACGCCGACCCAGACCAGAACCGTATTTAGGAAGCGGGAAAAGATAATGCCCCCCTCCCCAGGCACAGCTGGTGACAGCGCGGAGCAAACCCATTCTTATTCCCGGGAGAGCAGCGCGCACCTCGCGATGCTTCTCTGCTGCTGCGTATTTCAGCTCCTGCAGCTCCGTGGCCAACTGCCTCTCCAGCTCCTCTGCGGCCTACAGGAAAATGCAAACCCTCCGTTTTATTATATATATGGTGCCTTCTCTCTCCCTCTGCCTCCACCCCAGACAAGTGGCTGGGCCTGTGCATCACGCCATTCCGGGAGGACCACAAAGCACCTCCATTCAAGGATGCCCCAGCCTCTGGAGAAGAGAAGCAGCAATGGCAGAGCTATTGTGATCTGCTAAAAGGGTGTGATTTAGGTGGGCAAAGGCACACAGTGATCTTTCTCATTTCTTCAGATGCAATGCGGCCATGTAAATAATTGTTCATTAGTCACCATTGTCACAAAAATGTGCAATTACTCCTCTCCACCCCAATCACCCCTCTATTAGCACGGCCAACATCTTCCCTTAATGTGATAACTTGGTTACTCTGAACGCACATGTGGCTGTTCTTTAACCCGAACACTTGCGCCCTGCAACGTAAGCCATGCGCGACTGGCACGAGTCTGCCCCTCCCTGGTAGGTATGAGTCTCACCTTCTTTTTTTCCTTGTCTAAGCTCTCCCTGAGCTCGCTCAGGAATTGCTCCTTCTCTCGCTCCAGCCCAACGATCTCACTCTGCCGAGCATCCTCCATTTCCAGCTTCAATTTCTCCAGCACGCGTTGCTTCCTGCCCTCCAGGTTCTCCCTCTCTGTCACCTGCAGCGATTCCCACTCTTGCCTCAGCCTCTGCAGTGCCGCCTCTTGCTCTGCCCTGGCAGGGTCGCCACACGAGCGCAGAGAGAGAAGACATCAGAGGGTGGTATTTGAGCACTACGTTGCACTTCATCCCTCGAGCGCGGAGCAGAGGCTAAGAGACGCCACGGGAAGCAGCGGGCAGGCCAGGCCTGCTCGGGCTCAGCAGCGCAGCCTTGGAAAGCAGCAGCTAAGCAACTACAGGGAGGGCAAAGGCACCCGTGCACACGCCTGCCAGCTAAGGGAAAAGAAAGCACCCCGTCTCCCAGGGGCGGCTCTTTCTGCCTCCCTCCGCTGTGTCCGTAGGCCCGAGGGGCAGCGCCGAGAGCTGCCGCCCACGGCCGCTGCCTTCCCTTCCCCTGGCTGCTCCCGCCGGGCTGGCAGCCGGCCTGCAGCGGCGCGCAGGGCACTGCTGGGTGCTGTGCTGGAGGCGAGCACACCTTCAGGCGCCTCAAAGGGCAGAGCGGTGACTGGCACGGCTCATCAGCCTTGGCCCCCGTGAGCACAGGGCGGCCGGCCCCTCCGGGGCCCGGGTACTCCACCCTAGGGACCAGCAGCGGGCAGCGCACGTGGCCAGCTCCTCCCGGGGCCACGCGAGCCACCTCCCTCCCCCGGCAGCACAGCCCCGTGCCCGGGGCACGGCGGCCCGAGGGCCAGCTCGAGGCAAGGCTGTCACCTCATCCTCTCCTTCTCCGCCTCAGTCTCGGAGGCGATTTGGACTCGCAGCTTGGAAAGTCTCTCAGCTTCTTCCTTCCTCACGCGCAACTCTTCCTCTTTGGAAGCCTTTGCCAAATCCTCCTTCAGAGTCCTGTGAGATAAGAAATAGGGAGAAAAATAAAAGTTCAGGAGACTTTAATATCTTCAAAGCCACCTCCCCTAGGCCTGTCGACGGGCTGCTGCGCCCACGAGCTGTGCCTGCGCGGGTGATGCATTCCCAGGGCTCCACATCATTAATTCTCTTCCATACTTCCAGAACGCGGCTGCTGGTGGTGGAGATGCAACCTCTGAGGACCAAACTTGTGTGGCACATTTTTAAAATGCAACACATCAACGCAGAGGGCTTTTTTCAGTCAGAATCTGATAAGTGAGCGGGCTCCCAGACAAGGTAGCTGGGTGCATTAGCGCATCTGCAAGCTCCGGATTTTCACGGCAGACCCCTTTTCCTTACTACTTTATTGCCGCTTACACCTTCCTCCTTGCGAGTGCAACTCCTGTGTCTGCCTTCGCACCCAGCACAGCACTGCCAGCCCACCTCATGCCAAGGCGCTGCTTCTGGCTGCCTCGGCGGGCTGCTTTCGGGCCACCCCCAAGCAGCGCAAGCCTTGGGAGCAAACACCACAGACGCAGGGCCCCAGCTGCCCGGCTGCTCCGCTTTGGTCGGGTCCCTGCACATTGCCTGCGTCTGGCACGTGCAGAGCCTTACTCTGCTCCTAAAAGCCTTGTCTGGAAGTCCCTCTGCAAGAAATACAGCACCAGAGTCTCCTACGACTCCTCTGGGGCGATCTCATCTCTTCTAACGTTGCAGTTTCCAGTACTCTCGCTGCCACTTAGGCGGGGACTGGAAAGGCTGTCGGGTGGCAAAGCAGCAGGCGCGGAACGGGAGGCTCGTCCCGCTTGACGGCGGGAGACACGTTCCCAGGGACGCCCGAAGGTGCACGCAGCCCGTCCCGCGGGACACGGGGACGGCGCTGCCGTGCGCACGGCCGGCAGAGCTGCGCCGAGGTGCAGCCCCTCTGCACGCAGCCCCTCTGCACGCAGCCGCTGCCAGCAGCCCGCTCTGCTTCGGGACGCGCGGCCCCCCGAGCGCAGCGTCGCTCGCGTGCTGCACCGGCAGCCCCCGGAGCCCCAGCGGTGCTGCCTGGACAGCCCCACCAGCGCTGCCTCTGCCCACAGCTCTGCACCAAGCTGCCGGGCAGGGCTCCGAAGGGGTGCCCTACACACAGCACCCGCCCGAGGCCACCAGCCACGTGACACAGCTGGGAAAGGCTCGGGAGGAGAGGGAGCGCGGAGAGGGAGTAAAAAAGGAAAGTACCTGAGGCATTTTTCTTTCTGCTGATGAAGCTTCTGAGCTTCCTCCTCCTCCTGCTGCCTCATCTCCTCCTGGAATTGCTGAATTTTCTCCTTCTGTGCTTGCAATAAGCGCATTTTCTCTTGCTCCAGCTCTTCCTCCAGCTCCTTGGTTATTCCCTCTAGAGATTCTTCATGAGGCTGGGTCAAGGTCTTCTCCTGCTTGATTTCCTCCTTGGGTTGCCTGCTAAGAAAAGAAACCCCCGTTGGCAAAAGGATGAGAGAGACTTGGGCGACAGGAGGGAAACAGCAAGATGCTGCGGCCAGCAGCACGTGCAAAGCCCCGTCCCGCCGAGGCGCTGCGACGCGCCGCTCACGGGCCACGTAGGTCTCCGCCTTGGCGAGCTGGGATTGGGATGCGGGGAAGCGTGCTGGGATTTCGCAAGAGAAAACCCAGGGCAAGAGAAAGCCCTAAGCTCTCCAGAAATTCAAAGCCAATCTGCCTCTAATTAAGCTTTTCCAGACATAAAGCAGCAAAGTTATGAGGCCTGAAAGACACTGAAGGGGACGGAGGGCAAAGTGAACACTGGTCTAAGAGCAAAAGGACGTTTGTGTTCATTGCTGGTGCAACCTGAAGCAGCGAGGTCTCAGTACACTCCGAGACGTCCCGGGTAAGGCAGAGGGACTTCAGCCTTGCCAGGAAAGGGGAGAAAAGAGCCACAGCAGCGTGGCCTGGACTCAAAGGGGAAAGAAAGTTCCTCAGGTAGCCACTAGCAGCAGCAGGAGCGCCGGAAAGGGACGAGAGGACTCTGGCTCCCGGGCAGTCGCACGTCGCCAGCGCTCCCGCGCCACGCCACCCATCCTGGGCCCGCTGGCTGCAGAGGCACCTCCACAAGGAGCCAATTACCAGGCTGCTCTGCAAAGCTACTTGGACCCTGCCATCCTTTCATCGCCTTCTTCCTGTGCCTCTGTCTTTTGGTTTAAAATAGCAGCCAGTCAACACAGCATTTACCCGACTCCTTGCAGAAAGAGTGAACTACTGTGCTGCTCGGCACAGCAAAGATTGCTTTCCCATCGCTTTATCGGGAGAGATGCGCTGCCTATTTTTACCAACGTCATCTGCTGATCTGTCACCTGACACAGAAACCCAAGTCAGCACGATCGTTTCTACCGAGGTCTCCTGGTGCAGTGGAATTGCAGGTACGCATCAGCAAAGCCTGTCAGTTGAGTCCCGGGATAAACCACGAGTTTCTGCAGGGAACCCAGGTTCCACCAGCTCACGCTCCCACCTCATTATCTCAAAGCAGGCAAGGTGCCCACCACTCTAAAAGAGCAGACCTGGGTACTTCGCCCTCTCGCCTTAGCACTACGCAGCAAGCGAACGTGGGATCCGTGCGAGGGTGTCCAGGAAAGGGTGCGACCGCGGGGCCTTGCCAGCGAGCGCGGGTAGGAAGGGGCCTTTCCAAGGAGCCCCCGAACGGCAGCCGCCCCGTCCCGGAGCCCTGCACGCGCAGGCCAGGGCCGAGCCGCTCTCCTCGCCGTGCCCAGGCAGCGACGGAGGCTCCTGGCCGCGAAGCAGCCACCCAGCCCACGTATCAGGAACCGAATCGCGACGCTCGCGAGCTCCGCTGGGCCCGCCGCACTCGCGTCACACGCGGGCATGCAAGGCAGGGCAGAAACACAGCACCAAATCTGTGATGCTTACAGCACCGGGCGGTTAAAGGGAGCCCTTACGCTTCCTGCGGGGCGGCAGCAAGCTCCTCCGGCTCGACGGGGCTACGCAGCGATGGCTCCTGCGGCTCCTCAGCCTCCTCCTGCTCGGGGGACTCCAGAGCAAAGCACTTGTCCTGCGACGCTTCTCTCGCATCCCTCTCACTTGGCAGCACAGGGAAACAAAGGGAGCACAAGGGGAGGTTAGCGCGGGCTACCTTGCTGCCAGCCTGCTGCAGAGCAGGGCGTGCGGGGCGAGCAGGGCACCCGGCTGCCAGCGGGAGCCGTCGGCCGAGCGAGGCGCCATCCCGTCCACATGCGGAGGGCAGCTCAGGCGGGAGCGGGCACCTGCACGGGAGCAGCTTCTCGGCACGAGGCTGCCAATCCCAGGCGCACGCAGCAAGTCCCTAAGATCTACTGCAGCTTCCTCCGCTCACCAGCTTTGCTGGCACAGGCAGCACCCCTGGGCTCCCGGTGCCCGAGAGCACCGTGCAGCTCGGTACGCAGACTAAGAGCTTCGGCACTGCCCTTGCTAAGTGCCACACACGGCGGCTCTCGGGACAGGGAGAGCCTCCCTGCGCAGCACAGTACTCGCATCCACGTCAACAGCGTCCCCAGGCAGGAGGACAACACTTCCCCGTAACAGCCAGACGCCCACGCCAGCTAGGAGCCTGCCTTGTTCTTGGGGTGAGGGCTCTTGTGCTCTAGGGTTAGTTGCCCACAGAGCAGGGTAATACTGACCCTTACCCACAGAGAGAGAGAGGCTGCTAAGTCACTGCTAGCACAGTTGTAAGGAGGCTAGGAGGAGAAAAATGAGAGACTGAAGAGAGAAGACCGTGTGAGAAGCTGCAGGAGCTCGGGGTGCTGCGCAGGAGCCTGCTGCCCAGGCGACAGCAGTCAGAGCAGAGCGGGGACGGGCTAGACAGCAAAGAGGTGTGCAGCGGGCGAGCCGCGCGCCCGCTCGGTTGCTCTGGGCACCGTACCTCTTGGCGGCTTCCTCTCCTTGGCTCAGCTCCCGCTCCACCCTGGCTTTGCTCTGGTCTTTGTCCTCTTCTCCCGGCTCGCGCGCCTGCAGGCGGAAGCAAGGAGCGGGGAGCTCGCTGGCTGCAGGGCTGCCAAGGAGCAGCTGCTGCAGGGACGCAGCGGCACCCAGTGCCCGCATGGAGCCACGGGCACCGCAAGCAGCAAAGAGGGCACCGCGGAGCCGGGCTCCGGCACCCAGCGGAGCCCCCTCGAGCTCAGGTCTCCGGGTGCAGGCAGCTGTTGGTCTGGGGGCTGTTTGTGCAATACGGAATGGGGATTGACCCTGTGCTCTCAGCACTGTGGACACGTACCCAAGCAACACTAAACTCTCGGAAAGGCACAGGACAGAAATCTCCCCCGAGAAGAGCACGGCGCACACACAGGTGAAGCAAGGCACTGTGGCCAAAATGCAACTGGACCCTTCAGCTCCGAGCAGCAGCAGCAGCCGCCGGGGCTCGGTTCCGCCTCGCCTCCCGCCGCCGAGCGCATCGCGGGCGCTGCGCTGCGGGCAGCCACGCGCACAGGGACTTGGGAGCGCTCTGGGCACCAGACGGGCACGGGTGCTGCTGAGGAAGCCAGCGCCACCCTGGCAACGCTGCACGGATTTCCACTGCCTTATTCATGAAACACTAAATATTTGAGCAGGGAGCAGCCAGCCGCCCCTTCTGCTGCCCAGGAGGCGGGAGCCCCTCCTGGTCCTGCCTAGCGACCCAAAGCAGCGCCAGCGCACGCGTGCCCGTCAGCGAGGGCGGCTGCGGGGCCTGTTGGACGCAGGTGCCCCTCGTGACACCACCACACAGGGACATCCCTGGCCATTCTGCAGCCCGGCCGCCTCGGTCCCCGGGCAGACACCAGCGGCAGCTCTCCTGCCGAGACGAGGAGATGCTCCCGGGCATCTCGCTCCTCCCGTTCTGGGCTACCCCCTGCCCGTTCTCCCTGAGGGACCGCCAGCCACGCAGGCCCCCCTGAGGACACACTGCCCTGTCCCTTAAAGGCACTTCTTACAGTGCTCATTATTCCTTTTGCAATTACCCGAGCGCAGTCCCAGCTACAAATGACCTACTTTTCCAGGGATAATATCTCCCGCACAGATGGTATCTGCCCTTTGCTGCAGCCTCCTCTGCTGCCTCCCCCTGCACCGGTGCCGCTCCTGCCTGCACGAAGGCTCCTGAGCAGGGGCAGTGGGTGTGCCAGGGCGGTGCACGGCGGCGCCCGGGCAGCACGGAGGCCCTGGCTGCTCCCAGCCGTGCGGCGAGGCAGAGCCTGCCCCGAGAGCTGCTGCTGCTGCTGCTGCGCACACGGGCGAGCGCAGGAGCGCTCCGCAGGACGCGGCCACGCGCCGAGCGGCTGCCCGCGCAGGGGACACACGCAGGGGACACGCGGCCCACGCCGCGGGCACAGGGAACTCTCAGCGACTCACCGCAGGCGGCAGCGGCTCCTCATCCGAGCGGCTGGAAAGCAGCAAGTCCTCCCCGCAGTCACTGGCCTCGGACGCCTTGGAGAGCTCACAGAAGATAAGGGTGGGCGTTAGAGGGTGCGCACAGGCGAGCCCTGCCATTTCCCTGGGCTTTTCCCACTGAAAGGGCAGCAGGCGAGGCAGCCACAGCAGCGCAAGAGTGTCAGAAAGCAGTTTAGGACTCTACATAGCACGGACACTGTGCCGTACTGGGCTTCCCCCCACAGGGAAGGGGACAGCAAACCCCCAAGGGGACCGACCACGCCAGGACAGTCCCTCACGGGACTGCAACTCAGGACAGCCACAAAGCACCACGCCCCAGACGCCAAGGACAGGGGCAGGACAGGGTGAAGAGGGGCTCTTCAAATGCCAGGGGCTGCCGGCGCTAGCGCCTCTGTGCTCTGCCTCTCCTGCAAGGCTCTGGGGACACCCGCAGATGCGTCAAGCCACAACGAAGGCAACCACCACAGCTCAACGGGCGCGACGCCCACAGCCCCGCACTTCGCAGCCCTGACAAACCCGCGTAGCTGCTCTACGTGGCGCCGGGCGCGTAGCGCTGCCCACCGCAGCAGGGCTCTCCGGAGGCACGAGGGACGCTCGCAGGGAAACGCTGCGGAGAGCGAGCCTGCACGCCCGCTGCCGCGCGAACACGCACGCCGCATCGGGCAATGTTTACCTACAGAGACAGCTCCTGTTCACACATCTCCATCTGGTCAAAAGCCTTGCATTTTAATTTCCCACCACACAGAGGAGCCCTTGACACCCAGTGTTTACGCGGGACTGACCCGCGCAGAAGGCAGGGAGGCCGGGCTGCCCAGGCTGCGAGCGGCACGGCGCGCGGAGCGCCTCGGCAGCACCGCAGGCTCCCGGAGCCGCTCGGCAGCGGCGCTCGCCCGCGGCGCGGCAGGGCGCAACGCGAGCGGCTCCCACCACGCAGCCGGCACCCCTCGGCAGTGCCGCTCTGCGCACAGAGCCCAGCGGGCGCTGGCACCTGCATCCCACAGTAGGCTCCCCGAGCGCGGCCGCGGCCCGGAGCGCCGGGCGAGCTCGCCCATCCCGGACACACAGCGCCGGGGCGGCGACGCGGGCCCCGCAGGCTCCCTGCTCTGGGGATGAGCACATCCCGGCTCTTCCTCCCTCCCATCCACTTCCACGCAGTCTACGCCCAGCGCCGTGAGCGCCTTCGCCAGCAAAGGCCTTGACAGCTTAATTTCTCTCCACTCCGAAATGGAAATCCTGTGCAACGCTCTAAAGGAAATTAATTTGCCTTTCAGATACTGGAACAGAGTTTTCAAAATGACAAGAAGGGATTACTGTCAGTGCAACAGCCAGGCTGAAGCGCTGGAGCCGCTTGCAGCACCCTTCCCATTGTGCCCTTGTCATCTCGAGCCCGATCAGTGCTCGGAGCGCAGGCAAAGAGCTCTGCCCGCCCGCAGGCAGAGCAGGCGCCAGCACAGGGCTCAGTGCTGCCGCTCCGTGTCCAAGCAGCAGCAGCAGCTGCCTGCCGCGCGAGGGGAAAGGACCTGGCGGCAGGAGAACCTCTCCTGCTCTCTGTGAACGGCCTCGCTGCAGGAGCCGCTCTCCAGCCGGCCCAGGACACCCGCACGAGGGAAGTGCGGGGCACGCGCGGGCCCTGTGACGGGAGCAGCCCTGGCCGAGCCTGCCCGGTGACCGCCCAGCCCCTCTGCCTCCTCCCGGCCCGTCGTCGGCTTCTCCCGCAGCGCCCACGGCGCCTCTGCCGCCCTCAGCTGCTCCGCTCCCCAGGCACCCCCTCGCGCGCCACCTTCTCTCCTACCTCCGACTCAAAGCTGCCTCCCAGGGCGCTCACATCCACGTGCAGGTTCTTGAACAGCCTTGCCCTTCTCTGGAGGCTCTAAATGCAACCAAGAAAGGAAAAAGACTCAGGTGACCTGGGCTCCCTGCAGTCCCCTTTTCGGCCATATAGGATGAACTTGGAGGTGCAACGCACCAGAAGGAAGGACTCAACGAGTCAACTCCCTTTGGAAACATATTGCAACAGGGGCTGACTTACGGGGAGTAAGGGGAGAAGACAGGATTAGATACCTTTGGAGAGCGAATCACACAGTGCAGCGCAACGTAAGGCGCCAAGCCCCGGAGCTCACCCAGCGCAGTAAGAGTCACCCGGCTCTCCGGGCAGAGGTATCACACACACACACGAGCAGTCCCGGGGCGCTCTGCAGGGCGCTTACCAAAGCGCAGCACGTGCCAAGGCACACAGCCTACCTCCTTCTCGCTTTCCTCCTCTTCACTTCTCCGTTTATCCTGAGCCACCGTGTTCAAGGAAACCTGCTCGGCACAAGCCACTCCCTGCAACTTCTTGCTCTGGCTGCTGGGCTCCCGGGTCTCTGCGGGCTGCAAAGTCAGAGAGGGCAGCGGGAGCGAAAGGGGAGGCAGGAAGGCACCGAGGTGCACAACCACTACGCACAAGCATCACCACAGAACACCTTGCATTCATTCCAATGACACTAGCAGCACTGTATGCCACGCTGCACTTGGGCGGAAGCTCAAGTTCCAGCAAAGCGAGCTCAAGTGCATTTTTATCGGTGACTGAAACAATTGTCCCCCGGAAAGCCGCTAAACAGGACCGAGGAAAGCTCAGCGCAAGCGTTGCGCCGGGCTGCCTGGAAGCAGCAAGCGAGGAGAAGCAGGACGACAGCACGAGGGCGCACACCAGCCACCCTTCGCCCAGCGAAAGCGTGGCTTACCTGCGGCAGGCTGGAGTCCACGCCACTGCCCGCGTTCACGGAGCCTCGCAGCACAGCAGCCGGGGTGTCCAGGAGGCCGCGCAGCGGCGCCAGGGGTGCCACCGAGGGGCCTGCGGGCTGGAGCGAGCGAGAGGGGTCAGGTGCTTCGCTGGCACCCCCCTTGCCCCAGGCGCAGCAGGCGGGCGGGCAGCCCCGGGCCCCGCGCAGCCTCCCCGCTCCCCAGGTCAGCCAGGTGCCCGCGCTGGGAGCCACTCGCCTCCAGCGGGCACGCAGGGCAGCGGTGCCCGCGCGCCGCGGCCATCGCACGAGACGCGGGGCAGCCCCGCTCGGCGCCAGCTCTCCAGGTCTCTGTGCCGCGCACACCTGCGCCCGCCTCTCCTCGCTGGGGCTGCCCGTCCACACCAGCCTGCCCCGTGGGGCACTGCGGCCGCCAGGCAGGGACACGCGGGCATGCCGCAGCGCTCTGCCCCGCAGCGCCCCGGCACGTGCAGGACCCCGCCAGGCCCGGGCTCCCCGCTCACACAAAGACCCGGCCTGAGCGCGGCGCTAACTCCGCATAGCTCCTGGAGGGGCAGCAGGGGAAGAACACGCACAGCGCTCGATTCCACCAGGTCACTGCCAAAGCAGCGCTTACAGGCTGAACTACACGGGCTGCCCTTAATCAAGGCCCTTCTACGCGTGGCCCTTGACAATGCGCACGGAGCAGGGGCCGTGAGCTGTCCTTCAGCAGAGACAGCCTCGCCGCCGCCAGCTACTCACAACTCGCAGGGTAATCTGCGGTTTATCTGGTATTTATAGGCACTGCTATTAGCAGCTAGCCGAGCGCTGCCCACGCTGCTCACTGGAAACCCGAGCTAGCGAGTCGGAGCGCTCGCAGCTCAGTGCCAGCCACGGGGGCACGAGGCAGCCCGTTCACACTACGCACAGCGACCCTTCCGCTGCTGCTACTGCTTCCTCAGAGCAGGTGACGTGGCAAGGTCTGATTAAACTGCAGCAACTACTTAGAAACAGAATCACAGAGAACGTGGAAGGTGCTTCCCGGGGACAGGGCGGTCCTGGCACAGGCAGAGGCTGGAAGACATCGCTGCACGTGCAGAGCGGGGCCAGCACCCCGCGGCCTCCAAGGAGCCCCTCAAAGGGGCCGGGGCTTCCTGGGCACACAGCGCCCATTTGCCTGGCTGCTGTCAGCGACAAAGCACCCGCAGGCAGGGCGGGCACCCGGGCAGCGAAGGAACTGCAGAGAGCACCGAGGCCTCTCGGGACGCTGCTGCCTGCGAGCTGCGAGGGCCGCAGAACTGAACTCGCCCTGCCGCAGCGGAGAGGCAGGCCTCGTACCTGCCACCTGCTGCTATGGCCAGCTGCGTGCCACGCTTGCAGAGCGCTGTCTCTTCTAGCAGCTGCCTGCTGCGTTCCCAGAGCAAGGAAGGAGAGAGAATTACACGTCTAGATGGGCCCTTTGCACCCATAAACCAACTACTCAGTGTCCTAAGAGCACAGGAGCCTCAGTCCAAGGACTAGGCTGGCTCAGACGAGTTGGGCCTGGCCTGAAAAATATCTAAGAAAAACATTTCCACTCTCAGCTCTATAGAAACCCTAGCAATAGATGCGTCACCACAAAATGCTGCCTTTTTAAGAAAGTGCTATACCTCAACCCCTCACTAACCTGCACTTGGCTGTAACTCTCTGCAGCTTTTCTGCTCGCGGGCGGCTGCAGCTCCGCGCGCTGACAGGGGCTGCGGCTGCCCCGGCAGCCCAAGAGCTGAGACCCGGGGGGAGGCCGGGAGTCCTCCGCGCGCTCCTCTGCCCCCGCCGGGGCAGCCGGCTGCGTCCTCACACCTCCCTTCGAGTCCTGCGCAGGGCACTGGCCACAAAGGGCCAGCACAAAATCCACCTCGGGGCTGGGGCCTCGCTCGAAGCCTCTCGAGAGGCTGCGGCTTCCTCCCTCGTCGCCACCACCTCCTGCAGAGCTCTCTCTGACTGAGAGGTCATCGTCAGAGCTAGACCCGCTCTCTCCCAGGCTTTCTCTCGTCTTCCACTCGTCTTCCAGCCTTTCTTCCCCAAAGAGGTGGCTTTGGTCTTCAGGGGCCTTCAGAAGAGTGTTGACACCCCCAACAGCTTGTACAGGGCCTTTCTTTGGCCCACAGAACGGCTGCACTATTGGCCCAACCTCTAAATCCTCGGACTCCGAGTCGGAGGAGTCGAGACAGAGCCTTGCTCGCCCGGCCACGCCTGTAGCTCGCTCTTCAGGGCCGTCCCCATCAAAGCGGCCAAAAGCCGAGCCTCTTTCTAGCATTTTCTCCATATCAGTTAGGACCTGGCAAGGTCTGCCGAGCTTGGGCGCGAGCAGGGGCTGCAGCTGATGCGGCCACGGGGCTGCGGGCGCTCTGCTGCGCCCGCTGCTGCCCGCTGCCCTGTGGGCAGCCTTCGCCCGGCCTGCGTGCAGGAGGGCCTCGCTGCTGCTCCGGCTCTCTGCTCCCGGCTCCGGGCTCTCCCGCCCGCCCGGCGGGCTGGCCGAGGGCACTGGGCATAAGGGTGGCGGAGGGAAGATCCCTGCCTCGCGCTGCAGCAGCTCCTAAGCAGATAAATGTGAGCGAGTGACTAAAGTGCATATATAAATACACGTATATCTCCTTATCTAAGGCACAGGCACTGAGCACACCTGGGAGCACTTTGGGGTCTCCGAGCATAGGTGAGAATGCTCAGAGGGAAGCCCTGGGGCTTGCTGGTTTGCAGATACCCCTGCCTTGAGTGGCAACAGGTGACATCAGCTTTGCCCGCTGACACTTAGCTCACTCCTGCCTGAAGGCAGGTAGAGGCAGGTTCCTATCTTTGGGGATCCACGGGGAATCTGGGTGCTCTCGAGGCTACCAACAGCAACGCGGACCAAGCTCGAGCACCCAGGGTTGCGTGTCAGAGCACCATGCACCCCTGGATGCAGCTTCCCTGGATTTGCAGCAGATTCCCAGCCCTCCCGAGCAGGATCCCTTGCTGGAGGGGGCTGCTGCAGTCCCGCAGCAGGGGCCACACTGCGTGTCCCCCGAACTCACAGCCCTCCGCGCACCCCCAGCCCGGCCCCGCGCTCCCTCCTCGAGCCGCCGCGGCACCACTCACCGCAGCCCGCTGCAGCGCCTGCTTCTCTCTCTTCTCCTTTCTCTCCTTCTTCTCTTTCTTCTTCTTCTCCTTCTTTTTGAGCCTGCCTTGCGCCAGGAGCTTCTCCCGCTCGCGGATGACCAGCTCCCGGTAGCGGTCGTCGCAGGGGTGCTCCCACGTGGACTGCCCGTTGGCAAAGTTGAAGTAGTAGATGTCGCCGGTGATGTCCTGGCTGTGCGGTGGGGCAAGGAACGGCGGCGCCGCACGTCAGCGCTGCGCCCGGCGCGTGCGGCTCCCGCGCGGGGCTCCGGAGGCTCCTGCAGCGGAGCCCTCCCCGCAGCGGAGCCCCCTGCCAGCCCCAGAGACCCCCGCGCACGCAGCAGCGGCCCCAGGCCCCGCTCCAGCCCTCGGGCCCCTTCCCAAGGCCCCTGCCCCGTCCCCCAGCCCTGCAGGAGCTGCCCCGGGCTCTGCAGGGGCTCCGCACTCCCGCTCCACGGCTCTCACCAGGGCTTCCACTCGGGCGGCAGCGGGGCCACGATGCCCTCCCTGGCCAGCCACATGAGCTCCGGCTCCTGCGCAGGGTCGATCCCGATCTCCCTCGCAAAGTCCTGGATCTCTGGGCAAGCACAGGAGCAGGCATGGTGCAGCGTGCAGGGACTGCACGCAGCAAACGCTGCAAGGTGGCACCGAGCTCCCTGGCTAAAGGGGAGCCTGCTGAGAATGCCGAGCGTGGCGGGCAGCTGCTCTGAGGTGTTGGGGGGCCCTGTGCCACAAACCCACCCCCCAGTGCGGGCAGGACGGGGCCACGGGTCCCGCACAGCAGCAGATGCCCCCGCGAGCAGCAGCCTGGCTGCTGGCAGCTCCCCAGGACGGGGCACGGGGGTCTGTGTGCGCTGCCGGTGCCCGCTCCAAGGAGCTCGTGTCGGCTCCGGGGCCTGGGGAGCGGGCGGCAGCCGGGCCCGCAGGGTGCCCCCGCCGCCTACCCTGCTCGCTGGGAATGTACGTCTCGTCGTAGTCCTCCTCCAGGATGAGCTGGTCACCGATGCGGACCGTGGCTCCCGCCATGGCCGTCGAGGAGCGCGCGCCGCCCTCGCGCCTGCCGGGAAGGGACGGGCCCCGGGCTCATCCCACCGGCTCCTCGCCGGCTCCCCCGCCTTCCCGGAGCCGCGGCAGGGCCGAGGTGACCGCTCGCACCTGCGGCCTGCTGCACAGAGCCGGGCACGGCGCTGCCCACAGCTGCCGCCACTTGTGGCTGCCCGGCCCCCGCCCCAGGGCCCCGATTGCCCGCAGCTGCGCTCGGCACAGCCCCGCGCGGCGGCAGCGGCTGCCCGCGCGGCCAGGGCAGCCGCGCAGGGACCCCCGGCCCCCGCAGGGACCCCGACACCCGCAGGGAACCCCGGCACCCGGAGCCTCCCCGGGCCAGCGGGCAGCGCCGCGGCACCTCCCGTCCCGCCCCGTCCCGCCCGCTCCCCCCGCAGCGCCGCGGCCCCCGCGCCGTCCC
>JAVCKT010022331.1:8876-21995 GCA_032273925.1 Rhynchotus rufescens
AAAGGTAAACCTACTTAGGTCTGTAGATGATTCAGATATTATAGCAGTGAATATTAAAGACCAGGTAGAATTCTGTTCTCAGCACAAGTCCATTTAGTGTACCCTAAGTAGGGTTTGAGGCTATACACAGAACAATAGTAAGAAAAACATACAAAACAACTTATTAAAAAAGCCCTACTTATCTTGTATACTAAATTTGTTCAGTAGAAAATTAACAGCATAAGATTTAGTTAGAGGTTATGTCATAAACTGAAGAAAAACGAATAATGTGGTATAAGAATAGTTTCGGTTTTGTTTTTCAAGTACTCTTAAGCCTATAAACTTAATTCATAAATTCTATATGAAGAAAAAAATGTTTTAGTCATAATACTCAGTGCATGAACATGCCTCTATGCAATCAACAATTCATTTCTAAGTTCATTTAGCAGCAAAGAGTGGAAGGTTTTCTAGAATCATAATTCTGAAAGAATTCTCAAGCCAAATGTTTTTTTCTTGAGAAGTTTTCCTGTTGCAGGCTTTGTACAACAGCCCTCCAAGCTACCAAAGCAAACAACTGAATGATGTGAACTCAGACATGTAATGACTGTAAGGTCAGCACATGACTGTTGAGCATTCGTGACCCCAAATTAAGAGGTATTACCCTCTACCTACTAATCCTTGGGTCACAAATGTACAGCCTATCCTGAAAACATTAAAAATTCCTGAAAGTTGCTTACACTCCAGTGCTTGAAAGACAGAAAGCTAACACGCATGAAATAATCAGATGGTGAAAAGGGCAGGTCTCTTCTCAAACAGCTTATTAAAAATGCTGTGTTACCTTTTTGGTTAATAATAGCCCATTTGGATTTTATATTAAAATATCAGAGAAGCAAAACTATTGTCTAAAAATACACATTGCCTAAAAATAAGCTTTAATAAGGTACTATTAGTATAATTTGTAGATCCCATGTTGTCTGATTAAGTTCTACATTTTTGGCAGTATGCCTCTAGCTTTTAAACTATGCAATTACTCTGGGCATTTTCACACCATTTAAGAGGCAGCAAAAGCCATTCTCTGCTAGTGAGACTACATAAAGATTCTACTTCTGAATAAAATCCCAGCCTTTTATGTCATCATGACAATTTTATGTCCAAAATGAGCCTGGTAAAATTTAAAAGGAACACTTAGATACCCCACACTTATTTAAAAAAATAAAAAATAAAATAAAATAAAAGCACCTTCATTCCTCAACTAGAACCTTCATAAGATCAATGGAGACTTCAAAGTTGTCATCCCTTCCTGGATTCCTATTATTTATAGGGTAACACAAAAAGCTGCAAAACAACTGAACAAATCCCATGAGTTTCCTGTGAAATCCTCTATTTTTATCACAACTCTCCATGGCTAAGCTTCTGTCACTATGTACCACCTATTCTAGGCTCTTCACAGAAAAAAAAAAAAAATGTTAGTGCCCAAAACTCCACATGTGCAGGACTCCACTGCAGAAGGTAGCTGGTCCTTGGCAAATAGGTATGTTAAAGACTACTCTGGTTGTATTTCTTCCTCACCTTCTCGCTCCTTTCTCTCAATATCCTAAACCTCATGCTATGAGGTACAAGAAAAAGCGGTATCTTTCAGGCAAAGGAAGCTTTCATCTCTAAGAAATTGTGGCTCACTTCAGAGCATACTAATGGAGTAAGTTCATTAACTTCTGCCTAAATTTGGATTTACTCTTGTTAGGGAAGTGGGAAAACTGGCATATAACAAAGATGGCCATTTGGCAAGACCACGACTGCCACTAAGTTTTATCTGATGTTCTAGCATGCTTGACCAGACATCACATCAACTGAACTGTAGAAAGATGTATAAATCAACTCAAAAATGGCAGAATTTTTTAGTATCAGATGTAGAAATTAAGCAGACATTACTGTGTTGATCTAGCCAGAAATAAATTGACCCCTGCATATTTACCTATGAATTTGCGTATTTCTAGTGTACTGCTTAGATATCCACAGTAAGAATGGTACCTAAAACAATATAAACCTGCTCACTACTTGGGCACCAGGGCCTATACATGGTTGCTAATCTGCTTAGATGACATGTCCCATAGGAGAGATCTCAATTTAAAGGCAAATTTTCCGTAAGTAGTCCTCTGCGGTTATGGCCATAAAATCTGAAGCTTTCTCTATATTTAGGAAAGAAACATCCAAAATCAGAAGAATTAATCTGAAAACTGATCTCTTCTAAACTTATTCTAAACCACTAACACACTCAGGGCAAACTGCTACAGGGACAAAACTCAACGAACACATGCAAAGCCAGAGAGGAGCACAATCCGCTTAAAATCCGAGGACGGCTGGGATCCGTCCACACTAGCAGGAAAGCTGGGCTTAGAAAGCTCTGGGCCGGAACTGTGTTTGTGCAGAGCTTGGAAGAGGATTTTAAGCACAGTTCAGTTCCGGTGCAGAGAGGGCCCGAAGGCGTTGCTGCATGATGTGCTTGTCAGCAGCCTGAAGAGAGGATATTGGCAGCGCAGACATCCCAGGCCACTCAACTACGGACAGTTCATGTGGTATTAGTATCTTAAACCACAACGTAATAAATTAGCTGTTTAAAAACTAAAGTGCCCTATCAGGAAAGAGAGCAAATTCTTAGTTTATTTGTAGTATTTGAGGCACAGTATACCAAAAGCCTATCATTAAAAATAGTTATTCTGTAAATCACTATGAAAGTAATTTCAACAACCTTTGCAGCGTGCTCTCACCATCTTCCATTCCTAATCCTCATTACTAAGTTTTTATTCTGCCTCAGAAAGCAGATGGCAAGAGATAATGTCAGGAGCAATTAGGAGGCTTCACTGCCTTTACGGACTCTTCTGATCCATACTTTTTTTCTTCTTTTTTTGTTTGATTCTACATTTTATAGATAGAATACTTTGTACCGTATTATTCTGGGCAAGCTATTTTGAACATTTCCAATGCAATTATACAAGCTTTGTTTTGGTTTTGTTTGCTTGCTTTACTGTACAGAATGCTGCATTTCTACATTTGTTTAAAAATAAACTGTAAATCACATGTGCAACATTACTTTTAGTAGTAGCCATTGGAAATTTCAGGGGTTTTCTGATTTTTTTTTTAAATGATTTCTTTTCTCTAAAGCACTCATATGCTACTGAACCTTTAGTGCTCTTATGAGCCTAGCTTAAGTCTCACTGAAAGCAACTAACTTGGACTAGGCCCAAAAGGTCTTTTTAAATGGTAGCTTAAAGAAACAAAATAAATCCTGCCCATTTGGACAAACACAAAGGCCCTCAGAAGAATATAGATTATGTCATTTTGTGCAGAATGTGTTCTGTAAACTGTTCTGTGTAAGACCTATTTGTATGCTGATTATATTGCTGTCATTATTAATATTTTGAATACTATTTTATGTTCTTATTAGCAATATTATTCCAGCTAAATAAGGAGAAAGTGCAAAAGGCTAAAGAGATACCACATAACTCACATTTTATAGATTCATTTGCAGACTTCAGTGTTTTGAATCTAATTTCTAAATGAATACAGAGAAAATAGCTCAGAAAAGAAAGGGAATAGCTTGGTTCTAGAACCTTCTCTGAATTAAACTTTCCCTCCTACAGGAATAATGTCCAGGATCCTCCTACAAACCAGGTACTCTAGAGAAAGATATTTCTGTTCCCTATTGCTCACTAATGTTCCTCTGCCAAAGCTACTGTTCTTCAAATTTGCCATATACTAATAAATGAAAACTCTGTTTCAGACAAAGCAAACCAAACTATACATATAAAGTACATTTCCATTGCTTTAACTAACCTGGGAATGGTCAGGGAAGAACAACCATAAGAAATTCCATTGAGTACCTCTTAATTGTGTCTTAATTGGTTTGGTTGTGCAGCTGACTGTACACCCAGCAAATTTAAGTAACACAATAAAGTAGATCAGCAAGTAAGTTGAAGGGGTACCTAACAGCTAGCATATGCACCCTACTAACTAGAAGGACTAGAAATAAAAATTACAGACTAAAAGATTTGGGCTTGCTTAAACTGTTTCAAGAGAGCAAATGAAAGAAGAACCCACCTTCCTCGATTACGTAGGAGCTCACTGCCCAGCACAGTTATTACTCAGGCATGCACAACCTTTACTGCTGAAAGGCTGCATCTGTTTTGCTAAATGCATTCTCTTACTCTGCTGGGGGGCTATGGCCTCACCCCTCCTTAAGCCAAAAGAGCTACACCTGAACTCCCAATTAGGGAGTAATGACTGGCAGATGTGAGGGAACCTCTAGCAGGAGGTTGCCTGATGCTGAGCAGATGGGCCAGGGCGCAGCAACCTTTTCCATCAGTTTCCAGGCACGGCTTTTTCAAAGTGTCACGAGGCAGACACGGTGCTCCCCAGAAGCAGCACCTGACCCCCCGCAGAGCTCTGGGGGGCTGCAGTTAAACTAAGAACACAATCACAGCTTACCAGAGCCATCAAGCTCTGCAAATCCTTGCTGCTCACTTCTTTTCCGGGTCAGGAAGGATGCTTTTTCATATCATTTGTGCACAGGAAAACTCAGAGGGAAAAACAGGCTGAGGGGCAGGAAGGAGAGACACAGGACTTCCTAAAGCTGCCTTCAGCTCCTGCAAAGCCTGTATGTAATGTGGAACTGTGACTTGGATGCAAGTCAAAAGATTTGTTGCACAGCACTCAGGAATTATGAATTTGATACGGCCAAGAAGAGGACTGGTCAAAGAAGAGGTGGGACAGTGCTTCCCTCAGGAAAATCTCATATATTTCTGTAGTTATTCTCAAATTTTGAATGACATTTTTTATCCCATCTCACTACTTCGCACTGCCTGACAACCTAAGTCATCCTTTCCTAAATACATGAATGTCCATAGTCTATATATGTTTCTGAATATAATTATGTTTGATTTGAAAAATTCTGTGCTGTATCAGGTTTTAGTTTGCCAGTTTTTAATTTCATGAGCAACCTTTACATCTTTGTGAAACAGAGTGTCATTTCCTGACACATCTGCTCTGTACTATTTGTTATTTTGTATGGTTTTATAGTGCTCTTTCTTATCTACCTCTCACACAGGGAAGAGACTGTTCCTTCACATGAGAGCATTTCCCATATCCATGTCATTGTTAGAATCTTCCTTCTAACCACAGATGGTTTTAGGAGTTGCTGCTTCTCACCCTGGGCTTTCAAGAAGTGGAGGCTTTCAGAAGATTTTGCCAGGGAAAAGCAGTGAAAGAAAAGCCTCAGCTGACTTTTTTTGTATCTCTCCATGAAGGACACAAAGGGCCAGGTTTTCTTGCCCCCTCCCCTACTTCAGTTGAAGTCCACAAATTTTCATTTTTTCTCCTTAGCTCCCTATATGTAAACATTATCAAAATCTCGCCTTCTTTTCCCTTCCATGCTAATTCCCTTAGCATGGAAATTTCTATATTCTGTGACTAGATTACAGATACTTCACAGCAAATTACCTCCAAAATTCAATGTGGAAGCCTATTTTCACATATGATCAATAAACAAACTGAAAGAAATGCTGCAACAACTGTATATCCTACCAAGTGTGTCAGCAGTATATTCTACTATGTGGAAGTCTTGCCCATCACAACTTCATCTTAGAGGAGGAACAAGTTTCAGTATTTTTCTGCAAACCAACTTCTAATCACATATTGGAACTCTTAACAAATCAATCCAGACATTGCCATCACTTGCAACCTTTTTTCTCCAATACCTATACTGAGTTTGTGATGCAATTTTTCTGTTTATCAAAACTCTTAATACGTTTTCAGCAGGATCTCTCACACCGCCGTTTAACAGGAAATGCCCAGTTGCAGCCTTAGGAGAACAGACAACCAGAAGACAGACAGATTTAGTGAACACCTGCTCAACAGGGCAACGGCTCCAGCACAATTGCTTCCCACTTCACTTCACACAGTAATAACTTTCATGTCCTCCACACACTCTCTTTCAAAAACCACTCCTATCACACAGGGTAACAAAAGAGTTGAAAGAAAATTTAATTGTCTAGATTGCTTCTAATCAGCGCTTTTTGGATAAAAAGGCATTTATCTACCTTAGTTTTCCTTTAAAGGTTTTTAAAATGTTATATAATCAAATCATATAATTTAAAAATGTAAATGCGCAAAGGAGAATCATTTAGCTTTTTAACATCTTTCTCAACTATATCCTCCTCCATATTTTAATATTTATGCTGGTTATAGAAATTTCTTGTAGCTGTTATCTGTTAAATAACCTCATAACCTTATTTTTCTCCTCATCACCTTATTTAATTTCTTCACTAAGACAGATGATAGTGTGATAAAAATATACAATTTTTTTTTTCAGATCTGCTTACCACTTTGATATCCAGAGTTGTAAAGTTGCCTTTTCTTTAAAAAGGCAAAATTTTCTTTATCTCACTATGTTTTTGCATTTGCCATATATTAACTTTGTCCCACAGATGTAACTTTTCAATAAATTCTATTGTATATATTATCCATAGTCTATCTTTCAAAATGAGCATATTTTAATGTGTTGTGAAATCAAAACTTCATGTTTTCAGCATTTCTAAAAAAAGTTCTATTCAGAAGCATAGTGGAGGGTCATCTCACTATGGATATTCCAGATTTATTTTCAGATAAGATCTAAATAGAGTGCTTAAAAATTTGAAACTAAAATCTAATTCCCTATCCCTATTTGCATACCTGTTCTATGATAGTAACTACATCTGTATATGATATAATTAAGTTAAAAGACTTATTCCTAGTATCTAGTATTTCTAGATTCCAGCCTGCAGGCCAGTATTTCTGTGTGAAAGATAATAAAGGTACTTACTGTCAGCTAGTAAATAGCACAGTGCAAAAAACCCTGCTGTCACGAACACAGATAGTGCTGTTACACAGCAGCTGAGTTGATGAGAAAAGGGGGCACATGCTGGGCACTGCCGCAGCCACATCAGTCTGCTCCTTAGTTCAAGTGCAAAATAAACATGTTTAAGCCAATTTTGGTATTCCACAGAAACAAATGGAAAGGTAAAATTGTCCTGTCATTCGTACCATATACTGCATTTGTGGAAACATTGTCAGAGGGAAAGAAGGAATCCTACTGTTCAACATTACATTTTCTTCTGCATTTCTTTAACTGTTTTAAGAACTTTCTGCCCTCCTCTGCGTCTAAAGTACATAATAAAGTTCAGCTTGGAGCTTCCCAGGACTACATAATTGCCTTGTTTTTATAGATGAGGAAAAATGATGTGTAAAACAGTATCAAATGTAAATACAACAAGAATTCATGGGAAAGCTGAGCCTAATCTGCTGGCAGGAAAGACCTTTCACACCCCTGACTTCACTTAAGAATAATATTCTTGACATCTTTCTGGATTAGGTTGTTAAGTTTATGTTTCTTCCAAAAATGTAAATCTTTATTTTGCCTCATAGAAGGAAGTTTATCTCCTGTACAGACTTTTTTCATATACACAGCTCACTATCCCCTCCTTCCTATCTGTCACTCCAATAAGAGATAAAATATATTTATCATAGTGTTTTAAGATTCATTGTTAACAGTTGTGTTTAAATATGTATTTATTTATCTTAAGTGCATAACAGATTCAAATAAAATATTTTTATATGGCATAGGAATATAAATATTTTCTAGGAAGAGCACAGTCACAGATTACTTTCCAACTTACTTATTTCTATAAATCTATGAAAATTATTTTAGATAAAAAATAAATATGCCTGTACAGTAAACAGATATACTCCTTCAGAGGATATTGTATGCCATATATCTTATGTTACATATAGATGATAACTTGCAAAGAAAAGACACAGAAATCACCAGAAATCAGAAATACAAATCGAAGTACCACTTCAACTACAAGTACATTTGATGAAGGGTTTGAAAGAATTGGTATCAAAACTCTTCTGCCTTTTCACCATGATCCCTCATGGTGAACAGATGTGTCAAATATCAACAGAACTGCTTGGAAGAGAGAGACTTGAAAGAAGAGTTCACAAAGCTGTTACTTTTTTTTTTTTTCCCCTTTCCCATTCTTTCATTCTGGTTCACATTCTGGTTTTGTAAAAATTTCAGATCAGCTTTGATTGCCATTAGCATCCTCATTACTCCACATAAACAGACTAGTCTGTATTCTGGCTTACTAAGACTTCATCCAATATTGATAAAACTAGAATTTGAAAGTCTATGCCACACAGATAGTAAATCTGACGCTGCTCACTAACTCAGTTCTCCCTTCAGCCTCAGTTTACTCCCTCTAATGTGTTTCACCTATCTGTCCCTATCACCAGTATCTGCACTGATGTGCCTTCCTATCCATGTGATTTGCTATAGCACCTGCTGTAACTCCTTTGTAAAAACATGGCTGCGGAATTGAGGAAAAAACACCTCGCAGCAACTTTTCGGAAGAAATGCAACAAAATCCCAGACTTCCCAGCTTTCAGCCAGTATCTCAGCTCTATCTTTGGCTGACAAATGGCAATAGTTTTCAGAAACTGTATGCATCATGAGGTCTTTGAGACTGACTTTTTCTTTTTCCACCTCAACTCATTTTCTATGGATTGGGAGTGGAGACTCACAAAAGTTGCAGTTCTGAGTCCTGCTGCATGGTGACTAGCAACGTATGTGGGTTTTTTTTTTTTTTTTGAATAAGGTGGAATAGCTTGGTGCTAAGAAATAATTCACCGCAATGACTGATAATGATCCCCTAATTCTTGCTGCAGATCTTTCTTACCAACTGGTGGTTCATAATACTGATTTATTTTGCTCTATTAGTATTTGTAGTTGGGTGAGTGGTTGGCTCCCTTCTCTCCACTTATCACTCCAGGATAAAATTTTGTTTAGAATATCTTTATGTATTTACATATTTCATTTTTTTTTCAGGAAGTGTCTTGGCTTCCAATCACTACATTTTCAATTATCTGAAAATTGGATTTGAAAACTTTGAAACCTACACTCTAATCTCATCACTTTTCTAATTTGCCTTGCATTTTTCCCAATATTGAATAAAAGGGATAAACCACTTATCATGAAAGGACTGACTTTGCAATAAGGCACTAAAAATATTTAAATTGAGATATATTGTGGAAAGCTGTTCTGACAGACCTGCACAACATTATTATCACTGAAGCAATCAAATTCTCAAAAAGCTGAAGCTCACAGAAGTTGTGGGAAATTCAGTTATTATCAATTGATTAATAGTTCTAAATTATTCTTATCTATTCAGACTTCCAGCCTTCACTGACAGGATAAAATAGATCAACTCTCCATTTAGAATAAATACAACTTCCCTATTTGGATTTTTAGCTCTTCCTGACTATAACTGGGGAATACCTGGCTTTTCTACAGGTTCTTCCTGATTTTTGTGAATGTCTATTTCATTAGACTAAAAACAATCTTCAAAATTTCTTTTTGCTTCAATGGGGTGATCACTAAGTCCAAAAGGAGAAGAAATGAGAATCAAAATTTTAGAAACAAACAAACAAACAAAAAGCACTGAAGAGGAGCCAATATAACTAAATGCTGTCACAACAGCTAAAATAAAATCAGGAAATATAAATTTAAAATAATATTGTCTATATCACAGTAACACACAAGCAATGGAGAAAAACAAAATTGCTAAGGACTTAGTTCCGGGTCCAATATCCAAAAATACTTTCCTTTTTTATTTTTTATAATTACATGGCAAATTAAGCTTGCGTTCTCCAATCTGCTCTGTTACTCCATAGCTACTGCTACTTCCTTGGCAAGAACAAAGTAAGGATGTAACAGCAGATTTTGTTTAGGATTTTTCTGGTTTGTATTTCTCGGGATTATTATTTCATCTTATATGAAGTGTTTTTGTACTTTGGTAAAACAACAAAGTATGCTAATTATATGTTACATTAATTATCTTAATTATTACTACACATATGTAAATAGTTTCTACGCAATTATACAAGAATTAATGTTAACTGGGTAAAATGAAAAAATATTTTCAGGTATCTTAGGAGTCATTCTACATCAGTAAATATAATTCAGAGCTTTAGAGTTATACAATAAGGTTTCATAAAAGTAAAAATCATCATTTTTCCATCTCAATGCTGACTTTCTGAAGAGAAAAAAATTCTTAACTTCCCCTACTACCACACACACTGATTTGCACTATTCTAAAATATTGTGCTTTCATAAACCACTGAAAAGTCTCCAGTATTCATAAAAGTAATACTGTATATTACATTTCTTTGTATTGCTTGGAACAATATCCCAATACCATCGTTTAGCAGACCATGACATTCCATCAATCAAAACCTCGTTTTAATTATACACTGTGCTCCTCCTCTCCAAGTGAACGTGGAAGACATGCAACAATCCATCTCAGCAGAAACACATAGTGTTTAGAATTAAAGAACAGGTTGGGAATTAGTTTTAAATCAGCAATGAGCCTGTCAATTAATGTTGTGAACCCTTGCTATTGACCCGGTACTGTACAATCTGCTATTATGCACTCTCCTACATATCATCTGTTCCCCGTGCTGCTCTGTTCCAGGAAGACAGACAGCTGCAACAGTATATCCCTGTTCAACCTGAGGACCATCTGACTTTAATTGTAACACACAGCTTGATGTGGGTCTGGTTATGAGAAGCCAAAGTATCACACTGTAATAATCTGGAAAAGCAGAAACCTGCCAACACAAGGCTGCAAACAGGGGCTTGGGCTGTCTGGCTGCCTGACGGGCCGCAGGAAATATGATTAATGAGCAAGGTATAATGATATCAGGAACCCGATTAGCACCACAAAAAGGTCACAGATCAAAGTAGTATGCATTTCATGAGTTCCAATCATTGTATAAAATCTGTGGACTTAAAAAGGGAAACTGAAATGCGAAGGGGAAAAATATCCGTGCATGATAGCTTACAAAATGAGCACTTAAAATGCTATAATCAGCATTTTGTCTGAAGCAGTAAGTCAAGAGGAAATACTAACTGAATGAATCTGCCCATGCCATGTTGCAGCAAGCTTTTCTGATATTTCTAAAGCACTAAGCTTCAAGCATTCTTACTAAACACATTCTATTCCACTTAAAATTTGAGGGAAGTGGCATCAAATCAACTAGGTTTCAGATTCTCAAATTATTTTACTATTTTATCTTTAAATGAGAGTTGGGTATGTGGTGAACACCTCTGTTATTCCAGAGTTTTCGTAAATGTTTTTTTTTCCAATATCTAACAAAATAAAGAAGCACTTATTGTACAACCTGGATAAAAGAAAAAACTATACTCAGAAATCGAAATGAAGTGATTCCTTTCAATATGAAATGACTTTAAAGAGATGTTATATTTTCTGTTCCTGAACTTGAGTGATAATTTCTCTTATTCTGCTGAATAATTTCTATTTCCCATGAAAGGGGGACTGCATCCTGAATATTTAAAGCACGTGAGAATCCTCAAGGAGAGAGGCAAAGGCAAAGGCAGCCAAAATCTTTAAAAAAAAAAAAAAAAAAAAAAAAAAAAGGAAGAGGTACAAGTTGCAAAAGAACTTGAATCCACAGGAGGTGGAAGCCAGAGGTACAAACATTTGAATAAAGCTACATTTTGTGCAAAACCTAAAATACCAGTGCTGTGAGCAGTAAGGCCCAATGCTGCCTTTGCCAAATCTGCTTAAGAACAGGGCCATCTGACTGGCCCGAGTCACCCAGACATTCTCAATGCAAAAGGGGGTCCTTGCCCCCCTGCCACATAACAACTATCAGCACAATGACAAGACCAAAAGTTGCATTTGAACATGGTTTCTCAAATGGCCCTGCTAAATATTAGTGCATTTCGTACCTCATTTAAATAATTTTGCACATACTTACATGTGAAGCAAAGCATCATGCACTATGTCTAGTTATCACAGTACACCCTACAATTGCTAAAAATATTGAGATTATCTCGCTCAACAGCCTGCAGAAATACAGGCCAGGTAACATCACGTCACCAGTAACTGCACAGCATAAAGAATTCTGGTAATTTATAGATGATATTTTTGTTTTCATACAATTGTTCCATAAGTTTTACCAACAGTAGATTTGATGTTCTGCCACCAAAGAATTTTTAAAATGCATTTTCTACCCTGAGGATATTAGGAGATTATCAAGGATACATCTGGTTTCTGTGAAAAGTTTTTGTGAATTTTGCATGCCTTAATTGAGTATTTCGTAGTTAGCTACTTCTTAACAGTTACAGTGAACACGGTAAATGTAGTCAGTTTTTCAAGATTCACTGAAAAAGAGATTCTCTAGTTTATTCACTTTTAGAGTAAAACAGCTTTAAGAATACGCTGAGACACTGATGATGATACTGAAACATATTTTCTGTAAATCATTCAGAGGTTCTGTAAAGCTCAGAGATGGTTGTGAAACATAAAATACTAATACTAGGATTTTCCAAAACACAGAAGGGAAGAGCTAACATTGGTGTGGGAAAGGTGGCAGGTGAAGGCGAATTTAGGTTAGTTTACATGTAAGAACAGCTCTGAAAATGACTAGTATAACTGCACACATGGCAGAGGGGTTGAAAAATTAAAATACAGTCTTTTCTTTCTGAAGCATTCACTAGATTTTGGAGTTAAGTGGATACTACAATTGAAAAAAAACTTAGAATGAAAATTACTTCTGTGTTTAAACAGTTTCCTAGGCTCATGTAAAATGATGGTCTTATTCCTTCTTTGAAATCTCTAGATTTGAGACAATAATAAGCAAATAAGATCTCCTGCATGTTTAAGACAGTTTTTCTAAGGAATTCCGAAGAAGACAACACACTATATGCCTTTTTCTTTCTTAAACTTGTACATCTAGCATTCTTTCTGATCATTTCAACCATACTCCAATGTAAATTATAAATATCTGTATTTTACAAAGAGCCAAAGCATTTTAGAGAAAGACTGCAAGAGAAACATTATTTGTCAGACAATAGAAGATAACCGTCTTACCAGTCTGTTTATGCGAACAAATTCTTCTGGGCTTTTGGCCCATGGTGGAAGCTCAACATCAGACACAACTGTTCCATCATCCATCACCCCTAGATTGTAATTGTTGCTGTTGACAAATATCTCTGGGAGGTAATAGAATTCAGGAATCAATTCC
>JAVCKT010022334.1:0-12620 GCA_032273925.1 Rhynchotus rufescens
CGCCCCCGCCGCGCCTGCGCACAGCGCCACACCCCAGCCCAGCGCTCCGACCCACAACTTTTATTGGCGACACCCGGCGCGGCCCGGCCGGTTCAGGCGGCGCCGCCCTCGTCGCTGCTCTCTGCGCCGCTCTCGCTCGCTGCGCCGCTCGCCTCCTGTAGGAAAGGCCGCCGTGAGGCCCGCGCTGCTGCCCGTTCCGCGGCCGCCTCAGCGGGCGCCTCTCAGCCGGCCCCGTGTCAGACCCCAGCTCCTGCCCCGCTGCAGCATCAAACAGTGAAAATCGCCCCAAGAGGCAGAGTCCCCTCAGCCAGAGCGGGCAGGGGGCCTGCGCTTGCTCTGGTGTTCTTAAACAGGGTTGAGGAACTGACGGGCGCCCCCACGGTGTGAACCGGGCTTGGCAAAGCTCTGATTTTCCCCGCCTCATCCCTCTTTGTGGAATAGGAACAGCTTCCACCAGCAGTAAAAGCAGCAGGTACTGCTGCCTGGGAAGACCTACCTCAGCCATGCTTTCAGTGGAGTCTTCCTCCTCCTTGGAATCATCTCTTTCCTCTGAAGCCTGGGACAAAATTTCTTCCCCCTGGGTCAAATGTGCACAAAAAAAAAAAAAAAAAAAAAAAAACCAAACCACCAACATGTGCGTGGTTGCTTGGTTGTCATCTCAAATAAGTAACTTGGGAGTAAAAAAGCAGCCTTTGGTCAACATGCTTTGGTAGTGAAGGAGGAAGAACGTGGTCAGGACTGGCTTCTGTTAAAACATGCACACAAGGAAAGTGCAGTTGTACAGGTATTATATTGGAGTGGTCTTATCTCTTCCCTTCTTGACACACAGCTGTTGCCAACAAAGAGGAAAGGATCCCCTGTTCTCACTGTTACAGAAAATAAAATACTGGTCCCTAAAGCAGGGAAACCTTATTGTGAGAGGGGCCCAGATGTGTAGCAATGCACCGTATGTACCCCATGAAAGTGACATAAAATGCTTCCTCCCTCTCCACTAGACACCTCTACGGCCATGCTGAATGTGGCCTTATCATCTGAGCTGTGCACAAGTGCAGAGTTACAGCTCTCTGTGCATGGTGACATTTGTCCTTTCCCTGGTTTTAATGTACCCCAGGCATGACCATACTTCTCACCTGAAGATCGCGATTTTTAAGGATGCCCATCCAAAAGGCTTCCTGGCAGTGGTTGAATGCCAGCATTGCTTTGACTCGATACACGAACTGTTCCAGTGACTTCTTCAACAAGGGCACGTGGTTGGTCAGACCAATATCTTGTCGAATCTGTGTATGAAACAGTGCCATACATTTACACTCAACAGTTGCTTAGGTTTTCTTGCTGTTTAAAAACAAATCAGGCTGGAGAAAGAACTTCATTAGCAAATAGTGCTGTTAAGATTACCAGCAGCTGTGCTAATCCAAGCCATGGTTATACAGGTGGGTGGGAAGGACCCACTACAAAGTTTGGTCAGATGGTCTCATTTCTTGGCCAAACTAGTTTTCTTTTTAAAAAGCAAGCATGAAATGAAATAAGCATTTTGTATAAACGCAAAATGATTCCTTGCAAGAATCAGCTATATATGCTGAGCAGCTATATATGCTGAATAAAAATAGAAGGAGCCTCAGCTTTCTTCATGAACTCCTGAGAGACAGGCTAGTAACTCCTGCATGTAATTCAGATGATTTCTGCTGTCAGCTGGGGAATGAGAATCTGCTTTTCATTTGCTCCATCATCGCAGCAAACGGGTATCACTTATTCTGTTCTCCAAAAACAGCAGCACACAGCTCTGCTCTGGCAGAGCTCACAACGCTTGTCATTTTTGCTCACTACAGCCATAGCTTGTGTGCATGTGAAGATCTGGAAGCTGCTGGTAGTGTGTACAACTGGTAATGTGCATAAGCCTGCCAGACTTGCTATTTAAACAGGTATGAAAACAACCTGCTTGGAGAAAGAAGGTAGCTACTTGCTGAGAGCCCAAAACTGCAAACTAATCCTGCAGCACGTTTCATATCAGGAAATTACAGGTGTTGAACAAACCACTGTAGTAACAACCTTTCCCTGATCCATGTCTTGTGCAGTTCCTGAGGATCAGTCAGGATCAGTAGAAATGCATCAGTGTAGTCCAGAAATAGTGGAAGCAGCTGGCATAGTAATGCACTCGGCTCAGTACAGTCATGAGGTGCTGGACTGGGTGATGGCAGAATCCTTTGGTGATTTTCTGTGACTCTGAAAGAGGGCTAGAAATTGTGCCTTCCAAGTTGCACACCATTGTAAGTTGGACCCAATTTCCATATCCAGAACATCGGCTACTTAAAATGTGCGTGTGCTGTTAGCTCCAATTTCCCCAGACTAAAGGTGCCCTAGATTTTGGAGAACTCAGACAGGAGGGAACAGATGAGAGTTGCTCTAAGCAAAAATCAGCTGAGGAAGAGTTTCTATGCAAGAGATTCAGCTCCAGGTGAGTGTGCCTGTCTCAACTGCACAGCCATCACTAAACCAGACCACCTGCCATGAGGATAAGCAATGACTTTGTGTGCGAGTTCTTTCATGGAAATGCTCTGCTACCCTTCTTGCGTTAGATGCTCTAATTAAGCTTACTCTGAAATCCGATAAGCTTCATTTTTTGGAAAAGGTCAGGATGTGCATGGAAAAAGCAGGAGCCCTGTTTTGCTTCATGTTCTACCAACAGAGAAGAGGAGCTTAGAGGCAGCTGCAATATGTTCCCTGGACATAGCAGTCATAACCAGAATCAAATCAGGGAAGATCTCAACACCCTCACAACTCTACTGTGTTCCCTGGATCTTGGCAAGACTTGGGAGGATAGAGGTGAAGCTGGTGCCACTGTCTACTGTGAAATGCTCTTGAAAGCATTTGAGAAAGACTAAGAAATAAAGTTGCATGGTCACTACAAGAAGAGGTAAAATAAGTAAAAGGGAAGTTTTCATTGCCCTGAATGCATTCTGAGCATCCCTGGTGCAGATTTGTAACTCAGACCAGCAGCCACCAGCGAGATGCGATCGTAGCAGCCCGGGTCTTTCCCACCAGATCTCTCTGTTGCATTTAATGGAATAACTCAGATCAGTGTCTGGTCTTGAGAAGCCTGAAGGGGGATCTGATTAATGTCTATAAATACTGCAAGAGAGGCAGTGAGGAGGATGGGACTGGTCTCTTCACCAGTGGTCACCACCCATAGGACTAGAGGAAATGGCCACAAGCTGATGCACCCAAAGTTCCATAGGAACTTAAGGAAAAACTTAAGTGAGGGTGACAGAGCCCTGGAACAGGTTAGCAAGAGAGGCTGTGGAGTTTCCTTCTCTGGAGGTCTTTCAAACCCACTTGGACACAGCCCTGTGCCACGTGCTCTGGGTGACCCTGTGTGTGCAGGGGGGTTGGACTAGGTGATCTCTAGAGGTCCCTTCCAACCTTAAGGATTCTGTGATTCTGTATGCCAGTGAGCAACTATGGGTTTTATCACAGAATGGTTGAGGTTGGAAGGGACCTGTAGAGATCTAGTTCAAGCCTCCTGCTCCAGCAGGGACACCCAGATCACGTGGCACAGGGTGGCATCCAGGCAGGTTTTGAAGATCTCCAGAGGAGACTCCACAACCTCTCTGGGCAGCCTGTTCCACAGCTCTCCTCTTGATATCAAAGTAAAAATCAAGAATGGTTTAATAAAAATGTCTGCATCCTATCTTCTTCAAACAGGATAGGGACATTCATTGCATATATTGACCTGTCTTCTCATTCATGAAAAAATATCTCTTGTTTTTGATACAGCTATGAAAACACTGGTCAAGTGCAAAGGCAAACAGCCTGTACAAGCTGCAGGGTTGTCATCTCGCTTATCAGGTGAGCTGTGACTTTGAAGCAGGCACAGAGATTTCACTTTCAAACATCAGTAGGGCTGCTGAGCATCTCCAAGGTTTGTGCCAGCTTCCAAGGGACCAAGCTGACTAGAGAGGTGCATCCCTATACTGATGACTGTAGTGGCACATTCTGATCTTCACCTAGCCTTTCATGTTCCTGCTCTTGGCTGTGGACTAAACCCCTAGCAAATCTAGCCTGGGGAGCTGTGCCAATAACTGTCCTTCTCCCTGCATCTCCTTTGGCAGAATTACCCTCCACAACATGTATTTCTTAGTCCTCTTGGGAGTAAGGAAAGCATCATGTTGTGCAGAATTCCCTATAACTGCCTTTTCCCGCATGATCGGGGGGGGGCACTGGCTCCCCACACTGGAAGCGGCCTGTTACTCCCATTCTCCTTCCTGCCAGTCTCCTACAAGAGACTTGTAGGCTGCTTTGGGTGTCACCAATACAACTCGCTGCCTTTGCCCTCTTCTCTGATAACATTGTCAATGTAATGATGTCAAAAAGACATCGTAAGAGGATTCTGAATAAAGTTTTCCCTTGTCCAACTCCTAATGATGGTTCTTCTGGCTCATGACGCTATTGATCTCTGCCAATGCTTCTCCCCCATATTATTGATCTGACATTTGTATTTTAAATAAGGCAAATGCTGCCTCTAAGGTCTTAGCTTAGGTTCTCAGAAATACCCCTTTACAGATGCCAACAAAGATGTCAGAAGGCTCTGTCTCAAAAATCAGAGCATGTTAACTTGATCTGCTATCCTATTCGGCCACTTTCACATCAAATATTTCAACTTCTATCTTTCAACCAAGGCTATTTTTCCTCCTCTGAGAGTTTCTGCTGGGACAGATATGTTGGAAGCTTGCAAGTAAAACCTGTCTATGGTCTGGAAAAGCAGCAAAAGGGAAATAGGTCGTCCTTATCACAGGAGGAGATTGCACTGCAGTTAGAGATTATCTTACTTTGGAGTGGCCGCACATGTGATGAAGCTGTCTGGTACTCAGCTGCAAGGTTTTCAGCAAACTCTGGACATCATCCTGTAATAAAGAAGTAGATCTGCAAATCAGGGCCCATAATGCAAGCAGGAATATTTATTATATATTTGATAACCTCATTCTCTCCCCAAGCCCCTTTGCAATGCAAAGGAGTTATCTATTAGGAAGTTAGAGAAGTTGGGCAGATTAAGCCAAGGAATGAGTCTTTGTTGGCAAAACTGGATTGTCTTGCAACAAAGCAAGGGCAATCTAGTCACCCATTCTTACTTCCCATGAAGTGCAATAAAGTTGGTCTGTCCATCTCCACTCATATGCATGTTGTACTGCTAAAAGCTCCCCAAATTACTGCAAGGACATTATCCCTCTGGATAACACAAGCTCTGAGCAACCTGAGGGCACAAGCCAGCTTCCTACGCTTTTGAGACACACATTTGTGGCAATAACTTTTGAAGGGATTCTTTTGCTAGCAGCAAAGCAGTCCAGTCACAAGAATGAAGTCCTTGATCAGGTTAGGAAATCATAGAATCATAATGGTTGGAAAATACTTTTGAGATCATCAAGTCCAACTGTAGTTCCCTCAAAATCATACCTGTTAACCATGTTCCTGAGCACCTCATCTACACAATGATCTGTTTGCTGAGAAAAGGCTGCACAGGCAAGTATGTGTCCAGAAATACAACTCTTCCAGCTCTTTGCCACTTAATCCTTACCTTTCTCCTTAGAACAGGTGCTTCAATTTTAGCAAATGCACTGTTATCAAAAAAAAAGTAGGTATTTGTACTCATTTATCTGTGTTCTGGGGACTGCTCAACATCCCTGAGCGCTGGGTGTCTGCAAAAGCAGAGACCTGCAGGCTGCCTGGCTCAGCTCTGACCTAATTTATGGTGGAGAGTAAAAGCTTGGCAGAGGGCTAGTGCAGGTTGTTTTTGCAGCTGACTACAAAACACAGCTTTTTTTTTTTTTCCAAAAAAAAATCCATCTTTTTTGCATGTGTGTCCAGCCAAGTGAGTGGACTTTTTAAAAATCAGGTCATATCACTATGATCCATGAGTCTGCCCACTGCTAGCTGGAGTTGCCTTTAATGCAACAAGCAAAGAACTGCTTGTGTTCTTGCTTTAGCTCCTCAACCGGTTCCAAAACAGTATACCTCCAAAATGCTTACCCTGTGCTTTTTAAAGCTGTAGTCCAGGAGAGGCATGGCAAGTTTCAGAAACACTTCCACAAAGAGACGGCCATACTATAAAAGAATGAGAAATTCTTTTATAAACTCCATTATTAGCCATTTCAGGAGGCAGGCTTAAATTCTCTTTTAAAGAACCATCACTAAATTAAACAAGATAATGACACATTCTGTCAAGTTAACTTGAAGACCATTCACTCCTAGAGTTCTTATTAAAGGCTATGTACATACAAAGGCTGAACTTAGATGTACAGGACCAGGGAAGAGAACCACTTTAATCAGTGGAAAGAGAAGTGTTAGTAGGACAAGGTCTCACCCTTGTACACATCCCTGGTTTTATTCTTCAGCAATCAGGGCACAAAACTGATAAATACAGAGTGACAAAGTCATTATACGAGTCCTAGCCAGAACAAGGAGAGCTGCAAAGGGACATATGACCATTCTCATCTTTACGGGATGCCTGCTGTTGTCTCCTCTGATTTTACATACCATGCACAGGAGTGAGGAGAAAAGGGGCTGGATTCTATAATGTCAATTGCAGGAAGTTTTTGCAGTCAAGCTATAGTGGAAGACAGTTTTATATATATATATATTTTTTATATATGTAAGTGTATAGAAATACTTATTAAAATATAAAATTATATATTTTATATATGTAAGTATGTATATTTACATATAGATAACATATATGTGTTACTATATATTATTACATATATACTCATATATAAGTATACGTATACATATTATATAGGCATATATGTAGTATAGATATATAATACAGAGATGGATATGGGTGTATGTATATACATATATACATATGTACATATACATATATATTAAACAGTATCTGCTCTTATCAGGGAACTTTGTAACCACTCTCTTTTCCACTGCAGGCAATGATCCAGGAAAGGTGGTACTTAAACTGCTCTCTTCCATTGTTTTAAGTCTGTGCTTACCTTCAGACAGATGCTGAGCACAGGTCTGCTGTCAAATACCTACTTAGACAAGAGGAAAAAAAGAGAAAGATCAATCCACAAGTTTTAAGGAAGCAAGGGAAGCAGAGTAGGCACTTGAAACAGCACTCTGCTGGCTACATGCTATTTCAAATTTCAAGTGTGTGAAATGCAATTGGTGTTGCTGAACAAAGTGTAGGGTGGGAACACTAAATCACTGTGCTGTGTCTTTGTGTTGCTCACACAAGCATGACAAAAAAATCAAAAGGCAACAATACTGTAACTAGCTGAGGTATTTAAATGGACCTGGGTCAAAAGAGAGAGCAGATTAACAGCAGACTGAAGTACTTGGATGAATGTTTGCCTAGCAATCTGAAACGAATTTCAGCAAATCTGAGGTTCTTAAGTAGTCTGGGACCTGAGGGACCTAGTACGTCTGAAACGCAAGTAACCAAATGGCAGCCAAAGCGAAACTGAGGCGTGCGAAATGATGTATTTTGGAAGGAATAAGTTAAGTCCAGACATCAGTCCTTTCCCTGGATTTCTTCACATCTTGTCTTGACATTCATGTGATAGCTAATAGGATATGCAGGTTGTAGGAATTCAGAAGTATTAAAAAGAAGGTTATAAGAGAATCTTCTCTTATAGAGCCAGCAAATTATGACTGGCTCTAGTTACCATTTTCATTTTTCTTTCACCAGTAGATCATATTTCACATTTTTTTCCTTGCACTCCGGAGCCTGAATACACAGGGCCTTGCTGGCAATCTGAAGGGAAAGTCAGAAGAAAATAGCAGTTCCTCACCTTGACCAGGTTAATGAGGATATGGAAATTTCGCACAGCAATGTTCCACTGCAACAGCTTCCCCAGCTGCACCTAATGGGACGCAAGGGGACATCACAGTAACCAAGACAGTGCATTTCTTCTCACCTTGCTGAATACTCTTGCAGTGTTGACTACATCCAGAGTCCAAGGTGGTGCTTGTGTTGAAGAAAGAGGGACAAAACTTCCCCCAGAGGCAGATTTTCCCATGGAAAGCCACTCTAGCCTGATTAGTACCCACATCAGTACCAAAAAATAACATTTCCTTGGTTCTGGTTGGGAAATACTTTTGTGCTCCCACACAGGTGTGCAAGATCAGCTGCACAGTTCATTCTTTTGCTTATTACTACCTGTTCTCTGGCTACAGCTTCTGGATTTTTTTCTGAATTTACTGAATTTCTGACATAGTGCAGACCTGCAAAAGTTTGCTATTTATATATTATTCTCTACATCAGTTTGAAGCTATCTGAATATCTTTCCTGTCTGAGCTACATATACTTTATATGTAAGTTCAGCAGTAAATTCCTGTCTGAGCTACATATACTTTATAATTTATCACTTATGCCCCTGAATAGTTACCAGATGCTTTCATTTTCCTACCTCACTCGAGTCCAATGGCTTCCCAGCTGGGATACTTTTCACTGAATTCTCTAGCTGAGCCATCATCACTCTGAAGAAAACCGGGAAGGTCTGTCTGTTGAGAAAGCAAGGGCAAAACTAAAAGCTATCCCTGGGCTTCTAGGTAGGCTCTTGTCCCTAGAAGGCCATGGAAAACTTGAAGGCAGCTTAGTTGGGTACCCTCAGTAGGGAACAACAGCAGGACTCATCACAATTTCTAGCCCAGCCCCTAGGCAGATGGGGAAAGTCACCATCACTTCCCCAGGATGAATCACAACCTCCCCTTCTATATTGATGCCATTACCTGCTTAGGGTAGGATAAGTAGAAGAACATCCATCTTTGGCAGAGTTGATAAGTTCGGGAACACCAACACTGGAGATTTCCTCTATGGCTTTCAAGATGTTATCCGTGTGCTCCAAGTAGACACTAAACCCAAGCATCAGTTCAGTTCCTCATTAAGTATTATGCAGAGCAAGACAGCAAGTCCTTGAACTCTCCATTACCTACAACATGGCTTAAAATTGTCAAGTTTATTCTCATGCCAAAGGCAAACACTTATTGGAAAACCAAAGCAAATACTTAGAACTGTCCCAATAATGTCATTAAAAGCTACCAGGATTTGAGGCAAACCAGGTTTAATATTTGCTCATTCTCACGAGTATCAACACATACAGATGTGTTCATGTATGCTGACAAGCTATAACCTAGCACAAATGTGGTCTCTGCATGGTTCTATGGCCAATGGAGACTTTAAAAACTGTGACTGCACAAACGTCAATTTGGGTCCAAACTAGACTTGCTATGTTGAAAAGCTTCATTTTAAAATAAATAATCTTCTCAAATGTAGTTTTCAAGAACTGCTCATGTCTTTCCCATAGGCTTGCAGAAAGTATCAACCTGATACTGCTTCCTTGCAAATCAACTCAATATATGGCCCACTAATTAGTTTTAAGGGCCCTGGGGCTCGAATCATCAAAAAAAAAAAAAAAAAAAAAAAAAAAAAAAAAAAAAAAAAAAAAAAAAAAAAAAAACCAACCATCCCAGTCCTGCCATCCCCAGTCCCCAGAAGCCAGCCTGGCCTTACCAGAGCAGAGAATACAGCGCGCTGTTGAACTGGCTGCCCTTCTCTCGCTCTCCGGTGGGACTCACCCACGACTGGCAGAGGAATCGCTTAGCTAGTGAAGCTGTCAAATAGAAGGGATACCTCAAAGAAAGACCTGGATGTGCTTTGTTTCTCACATACTTCAAGAATCCGAGATAATTTCCTTTTTCCATACAAAGCCAGTGGGATCCAAGTGGCTTTTCAAAAGATCAGAGTATCACTCTAGCCCTCAGGATTCTCAAACTCATTCTCACATGCTGTTTACAAAGGAGTAAAGGTCACAAGTCACAGCCACAAAATATATGCACATCCCGTATGTTCCTGGTCTGATATTCCTTGTTCTGGTGAGAACTGTCATCTATCTCTGGCCATTTCTGCCTGACAAACTTATGTTAAGATCTGTTTCTTCAGTAGCTCATGTAGTGAGCCATTTTTTTTTTTTAATTTAAAAATCTTTTAAGGTTTTAAAACTTTTAAAGATTTTTTTTAATTGAAAAAAGATAGGTAATGGGTTACCTTTAGGGCATTCATCTCTACAAATGGAGCTCTGATAACAACTGAGTTTTCCTTTTGACCACAGTTTTTTTAATAACACTGGTTGGGCAGTTCTCCCATCCTAATAAAATGTGGGGAGTGTAAAATAGTAAACAAAGTAAAAATAGTAAAACAAAGCGGGGAATTTACAATTCTGAGTGGCTGTAGGGATCTGAGAAAGATTAGAGCTGTCTTAGCATGACAACATATAGCCGAGAGGAGTGGCTCTGTGTTTGAATTCTTTATTTCAGTGTCTAACCAAATGGAAAACAAATAGTTTCCTTGAATAGTCCTTGCAAGCACATCTATCCCTTACCTGCTTTAATGTTGTTCCCTTACAGAGTCAGCTCTAATCCCCGAGAAGAACAGTTCTCTTGGCTGAAAATACTTGTTGCATGGTGCTAAAAACAAATACACTTACTGCAGATCCTTTTATTTAATGGTTAGGATTGTTCATCCCAACGAGCCTGCCAGGGTGCCTCCAGGAAATCTTTCCCTTCTAAGCAGCATTCCACGTACAGAACTTAAGATCTCCAGGCAAAGGACAACACAAGAACTAATATGGGAGGAGAGGTTCTTCACACGTTACCTATTTTCTCTCTCTTCCAACTGATCATTGGCTTCTCAGCAATGGCAATCAGGAGCTGAGAAAGGGTGAACGCACTCGAAAAGCTGGAAACGCTCTGCTGGAAGTTCACTAGGTATTGGAAGCTCTCACTGCGAATGACAGGAAAGGTGAAAGCTGAAGGGAGTGCAAATAGGATAATCTCCCAGAAACACACAAAGAAAAATGATAAGCTTGAATCCAAGGTCTCACTAGCCCGATATTTTGTCTTTGGCAATGCCTTTGAATTATCCTGAGTGTACTTGTTCCTTCCGTGAATCCTACTGACTCCCTAGTCTCTAATAGGATACGTATAAATGAGGTCCATGGATCAATGTATATCTTATAATCCAGCACCTCCTTTTCATTCGTTTTGAATGCATCATCACTCATGCCTTGCACCGAATGCAAAGCTCTCCTCTCTTTAAAGGCTCAGCCACATGCTCTGCTTCCTTGCTCCATCCAATTCCTTACTTCATACACCTTCAGTGCACTCGTTTTTCTTAGTGGAGCAGTGTGGTCTCTGCATGACCTTCATGGCTAGTAGGACAGCAAGAGCAAGCAAAGGTTGCTCCAACTAATCATGCCCAGCATTTTGGATTTAAGCAACAAACAGAAGACAATCCATTTCTTTAAGCCTGCCCACCTCCCTCTCCGTTCAAAGAAGCACAGATGCTGCACCAAAGTTATGAACAGCTCTCACAATTTTGTGTCATCCCATTCCTAGTTTAGCTCTCACAATTTTGTATCATCCCATTCCTACTTTCTTCTTCAATAATTCTACAATCAAATAGGTTTTGCTCATGCAGTGGCACAAGGTCAGGCTACAAAGACATTTGGGAACCTTTCAGAACAGCAGGACTTTGATTCCCAACGGCTTTTTCAGACTCCAGACAAGAATTTCTAACCAAAATACATGCCTCAAAGTATTTTTGATATCAAATTCATTGTACATGCTTTTTCTACTCAGTGTTTTAGACTTTGCCTGGATCTTCATACAATTTCTAGACTTTAGAATCCTGACTTTGATGGACAAAAAGGCAGTTTTGTCAAACACACCGTTATTCAAAATGCCAAAAAACAGAGAAAACTCTTTGATCCTACCTTCTCAGCTCCTCAAGAGGAAGAAATTCTGTTTCTCCTGGCTTTAGCCTGTCTGCAAGTACCTGGAGGGCTGACCTTAGCAAGTCAGAATTTTCATTCTGAGAGAACCCATTCCTGAGGGCAGAAAAAGCACTAATTCATTGTCAGATTAGGAGAGTTACCAAATGTAAAAGCACATCTGAACACATATTTGCAACAAGAAAGCATCTTGATACACCAAGACAAGCCCAGTAATAAGAAAGTAACAGGAGACTCAAGAAACTGAAAACTGATTTTGACAGCAAACTTGGATCATACATTCATTTTGTCTTTACCAGTGAATGGAAACCCTTGTGCACATATAATAAGAATGCAAATTTTGTCTTAGAAGGGATAGGACATTTCTAGTAAGTGGAAGGGTCTGTCTGTCTATCGGTCTGTGTCTCTCTATATATACACACACAAGGTTATGTAGATGTCAAAAAAAAGAGATGTTTAATGGCTGTTCAAATGGAGAGACAGTGCCTGGTAACCTCTCAAACAAGTAGAAACCTAATAGTTTGCATAGAAACTACAGAGATCTTCACGGATCCTTTGAATTACCAGACTTCTCACATCATTCACTGCTAATGTGTATGCTGAAAATGCTCAAATATGTCCATATTCTAGATCTACAGATTGACCACATGCAATTGATAATAATGTACATCTGCATTTAACATGCAGAGTAGTTAGCAACAGTTAGGAACTAAGTATGTGAGGGCTTAAATTACATAAAAGAAGTTGTAACTTGGTTGTTGGACCTTAGTAGCTGTACAGCTGGATCCAGTACATTCCTGCCTGACTCACAGTAAAGCAGAACTATGT